>BQNB010005815.1:0-100349 GCA_026074375.1 Tanacetum coccineum | reverse complement strand
ATCTAATCGATCAAACTGATGAAGTTCTTCCTGCATTAATTCAATCCATGCAGAATCAGCCATGGCTTCTTTGATGTTCTTTGGTCCAGTTCGACTTACGGTGAGTGCGAACATATACATCTCGCCATGGCTTCTTTGACGTCTTGTTCTAATTGATTGAGAAGGATTTCTAATGACTTGTTCTAATGGATGTTCTTTTGTCTAACGTTGTGCAAAAGGATGGTGTTGATAGAAAGTATACATGTTTGACGAATCAACATGATGAGATGATGTCTCCCCTTGTTCTTGTACCAGTGTACTAGAGATGTTGATAAATTCATCTTTGTCAAATTGTGCATTTTCGGTATTGGTTTCTGCTTGAATAATGTTCTCAGGTGCATTGACAGTTGGTACTTGAGTTGGAGTTTGATGTGTTGAATGAATGTTCAATGAAGGTGGATTTGCAACATCGGTTGTTGTAGAAGTGTGAGTTGTGTTATGTCGTTGACGTTTATCGGGATTATCAGCAGCATGTACAGCGGAAGACTTTGACACAACAAGAGAAGTTCCATTGAGTAATTCACTGAACATCGAACTATATAGCAATTCCAGCTCATTTGACGTTGTTTCTGTCTCAGCGACTTGAGGAACATTTTCTTGACTTTGTGGACTGGGACTTAAACTGTCTTGTTCAAGTACCGTTGTCGAACATTGTGGACCAGGGTCAGAACTAACGTGATCTGACGCCATTTGAGGCAATTCGTCAAAGTTAACATGAATTGTTTCAACTATTATTCTTGTTCTCTTGTTAAATACCCTGTAAGCCTTTGACTGAGTAGAATACCCAACAAAAATACATGCATCACCTTTTTCCTTCATTTTATCAAGATTTTCACCATCTCTGACGATATAGCAAAGAGAACCAAAGATATGAAACAACTTAACTGACAGTTTCTGGGTATTAATGATATGGTAAGGTGTTTTCTCATGTTGAGGAATTACAAGTGAACGGTTTTTTTTGAGATAAAACATGTGGGTCTTGTTGAATTGCTTCAGCCCAGAAGAACAAAGGAACTTTAGCGGCGTTTAGCATTGTTCGAGCAGCCTCAACAAGAGTACGGTTCCGTCTTTCGACAACGCCCTTTTGTTCAGGTGTTCGAGCAGTTGACGTTTCGTGTTCTTCTTATTCCTCTTTTGAAAGTATGCATAAGAGTTTTATTAAGAAATTCCGGTGCTTTGTCAGTTCGAAATGTTTTACTTGAGCATTGAAGTTCCTCTTTAGACAGTAGTGAGGAAATCAAGAGAACTCCAGGTGTTTATCTTTGGGACCTCTAAGAAAGTGAGTCCAGGTATATCGGGAGTAGTCATCAACAATTACGAGAACATATTTCTTTCCATTAATGCTTTCTACCCGCATTGGACCACATAAGTCCATGTGTAGAAGTTGTAACCGTCTTTTTGAGCTCGGGGTAGTCTTAGTGTGAAAAGACTTTCTTTTTGCTTTCCCCAGCTCACAAGAAGAACAAAGATGATCTTTGACGAATTTCAGCTTTGGAAGGCCATTCACAATATTATTCTTCGAAAGCAAGTTTATGGTGTCGAAGTTTAAATGAGATAGACGACGATGCCATAACCATGCTTGAGACGATGTTGCTTTAGCCATTAAGCAAATTGGATTGGGAGATGTTGAGTCTTGAAGAGTAATGGAATACAAATCTGTGCCACGAGAACCTTTGAGAAGATCATTTCCCTTCAAATCACGGATGTAACAGGTAGACTTCCGAAAAGCAACTTCCAAATCCGCATCACAGAATTGACCAACGGAGAATAAATTATGATTAAGCCCTTCGACGTAATAAACCCTTTTGATAGTAATCGTTCCTTGAACCAGATCTCCATAGCCAAGAATTGGTGCAATTTGATCATTTCTAACTTGGACCTGTTCCAGAAATTTCTCAAAAATTAGTTAGAAGTTTGAGATTTACGGTCATGTGCTTTGAGCACCCAGAGTCTACGATGAAATTCTTTGAAACTATCTCGAAACGGAGCTGCAAAAGCATTAGAAGACGAGGGTATTGGGACACAGTCTGGAACAATTTAGGAGTCTTTACTTGTTCCAAAATTTCAGCAGTTATAGAGGCATTTCCTAGAGGCTCTAAGTTTGGGTTAACATTTCCTATTTGAGACTTAGGTTTCCAATTGTATCCGGGTGGTGTATATTAGGATACCACCAACTGCATGTTCTTACTACTGCTCATAAGCTTCCAGATTTGATGTTCTAAATTTCTTGACAGGGGAGGGTCTGTTGCAATGTTTTCTTCTTGGATGTTGCAACAGATTGGTTCACATTCAGTTTGGGTTCGTCTAGTACTAATAGGCACAGCCATTGAGTTGCTATCCTTAGTGCTAGAATTCAACGCCATTGATATAAGGTAGAACACACAATCATGATTGTCATTCAGCACAAACTTTCCCAACAAGTAACACAGGACAAGTTAACATTTCGAGGGTCTTTGCAGTTTAAACTGTAATTATACGCAGTTACAAAATGTTTTATGATTTTGAAAACTTAAACTTCCTACGGTTGGGTTTCTACTTCTTGCTTCTTCCCTTGACTCATTGTTAGGCATTGGACTCTATCTTCCAGTTGATTGTTTTTACTCTTAAGCTGGGTTGACTAACACTAGTATTGGAATTACTCTGTTGAGAAAGACACGCGATTTGTCAGGTTTCCTAATGTCTTGATGCAACTTGAGGTGTTCTAGTTTGATTAGGCTATTGTGTGCACTTTAACATTCCTGAGCAATCACATTTGGGTTCTTGACAATTTGGCAACATATCTGAAGGGCAAAATCTGTGTAGTTGACTGGTTTTGAAAAAATCATTAGGACAACATTTTGTTTTGGTAACAGTCTTTGACTTTGAGAAATCTTTCTTTGCAAGAGATCTGAAAATAGTTGGTTTACCTAAAATGGATTGTCTTTTATTTTAAAACGCATTCGTTTGTCGAAATAAACGATGATTTTTTCAAACTTAGTTTCCACAAGATTTTACTTTCATCTTTTCTATGGTTCTTCAACTCACGTATTGCAATTCCTTGTCATGTAATTGAGCTTTCAAGTCTTGAATTTCAAAATACTGTTCACGTTCTTTCAGAAATACGTTTTGATGAGTTTCTTGAAAGATTTGTTCATTTTTTATCTTTTCTGTTTTACACTGTTGTTAAATTCAAGTTCAAGATTAAATCGCATGTTCTGATGTGCTTCAAAAAAACTCTTTGACATTGTTTACTTTTTGGAAAGCTCTTTTTCAAGTACGTTATACTTTTTTCCTAGGTTTCTCGTAATCACAAATGCAAATTAGTAAATTCATCCAGATCAGTGTACACACCAAGTATTGCATTCATGTGACCAGCATAGTAATATTCCCTGAAAGTCGATCGATTTCATTCAAAAACTATGTTTTTTGAGTTTTCCAGTTGAAGATTTGAGTGTCCTACTTTGTGTTCAGAGAATATTAAAGTATCTCACCATCAGCAACCATTTTCTCGTACAAACACAAGTGAAAAATTTTCTAAGTCCGCATTGAGTCTGCTAATTTGGGGGCTAAAATTTCCTTTCTATTGTGTTATTGATTGAAAGGACTCGATGTTTACCAAAAATATGTCTTTTGGCATTGTTTTGTTTGCACGTCACACGCCGTCAAAAATGTTTAGTCAACACTTTTTTAATCTTGAAAAAGTTCTTTAGAGCTTTTTACACTTTTGATCCCAAGGAAATGGATTCATCATTCATTTTTCTAACAAAGTTACGAAAGTACTCTTTTGAAATTCTTTATTGGAAGATGTATGTCTTCATACTTTGACGTTTTTTAAAAAATAGTGTAGTTCAACCGACTTTTCCCGTTGTGAACGAACATATCATAAAGTTTTCAATGATCATAATCAAACGGTCTGATTTAGATCGCTTAAATTTTTGATCGACGTTCTTTTTCAGACGAATCGTTTCGTTCAGGGAATCAGGGGTAATATTAACGCTAAGATTATCATTATCGTCAACCTATAGCATACAGACTGAGGATTGCTCTGTGGGGCTTTCTTGAGGAAACTCAGGTTTTGCAACTCGTTTTTACAATTTAGATTAAGCATAATTCAGTTGGTTTGAACTGAAATTTGGTCGGTTTTATCTACAAATATCATTCAAAACCTTGGACTTTGTTTTATAAGAAAATGACTTTATCATAGTTCCATGTCATTCACGAGTTTTGTAAAGTTAATCTGGCCTCCTGTGCTATGTGAACCATTATGGAGGATGGTTTTCTGATGGTGCACAATGCTACTTTATCATATATGAATCGTTTTTTGATTTAAATCAATTTTTATTTTGAGTATATGCATTAGTGACTATTTTCAAAATCGTTTGGGTATGACATTGAAATCCCCTTTAGCATTTTGCACAATCAATTTCCATCTTTGAAGCATAATTCACATCATTATACTTATCAAGTTCCGCTTGGAACTTCTTAAGGTCTTTAAACATCAATTGATTAGTCTTGGACACTTCATTGTTTGCTTCTTTGAAATGGTTATTTGATGATTCTAAACTTTTATTCTTAGTTTTGATTCCTCAATTTTCACCTTTCAAATTTATCACTAAACTCCTCGGTTGATTTTGATGATTCCAAAATTTATTTCGGTTTTTGCTGTCATCTATTTTTCACATTTTAGTTTCTGCAATTAAAGAAGCAAGCAAATCAACGTTCTTGATCAAGTTTCATCAGTTTCATCCTGGTCATCCTGAGCTCTATCATAACAATATATCCGATGAATCCAATACGTGTCATTGAGTCACCTTGTTTGTCAGATATATGTCATTACCTACTCTCCCTCTCCATTCCTCTCCATCTTTCTCTACTCCTCTCCCTCTCCTTCCTCTTACTTCCCTCTTCTTAGCTCCTCCCTAGACTCCACTCTCTTCCTCCTCTTCCCCTAGCTCTCCTCTTATCTCCCTTCTATAGCTCACCCTTTTCTATCCCCTAGTTCACTTCTCCTAGCTCTCCTCCTCTTCCTTCTTCTCCTCTTTCCTTTTCCTAGTCTTTTCTAGGCGTTCCCCCTCTCGTCCCACACTTCTACTCTTTCTACCCTTCCTCTACCCTCTCTTCCTCTCTCTCTTCTTCCTCCTAGCTCTAGCTCCTAGACTCTAGCTCTCTCTCTTTCATCTTCTCTCTCTCTCTCTCCTACTTCCTTCTTTTCTTCTTTATTTCTTACTCCCTCTCCCTTTCTCTTTTTAGCTTTCTACCTCTTCCTCCTCCTCCCCCCTTCTCTTTTCTCCTCCCTCTTTCCTAGCTTCCTCTCTTTACTTTCTTTTCGTCCTTCTTCTTACACTTCTTTCTCTCTTTAGTACATTACTCCACTCCCTCTTCTTCTTCTTTCTCCTATCCCTTCCTCTCTTTCTTTACTTACCTACCTCCCTTTTTCCGCCTCTACTCCTCTCCTTATTTTTCCTACCCTCTACTCTCTCCTCCTCCCTCTCTCCTCTCTACTTCCTCTTTTCTCTAGTTTTCTCCTCTCCTCCTCTTACTCGTCTTCTCTCTTCTCTTCTCTTTTCTCTCTTTCCCCTTCTCCTCCTTTTTCTTCTCCTCTGTCCTCTCCTCCCCATTTTTCCCCTCTCTCTCCTTCTCCTCCTTCTTACCTCCCCCTTTTCTTTAGTCTCCTCCCTTCTCCTAGCATTCTCGCTCCCTTCCTTCTTCCTCCTCTCCCTCTTCTCTCTCTCCCCCTTCCTTCCTCCTCTCACCCCTCCCCCCTCCCTTATCCTCTTTAGCCTTCTTCTCCTCCTCTTTCTTTCCTCTTCTTCCCTCTTGCCTCTCCCCCTCTAGCCCTCCCTTTTCCTTACACCATCTTCTCTTCCTCCTCCTCTCTCTCTTTCTAGTCTTTTCCTTCCTCCCTCTCTTTACTACTCTTCTTCTTCCTCTAGCTTCCTCCCTCTCCTAACTCTTCTCTCCCTCTCCCTCATCCTCTCTCCTCCTATTCCCTCCTCTTCCTCTTCCTTCTTTTCCTCCTTCCCTCTTTCTAACCTTCCTCTTCCTTAGTTCCCTCTATCCTCTACTCTCTCTTCTAGTCACCTTCTTACCCCTCACCCCCCCTTTTCCTCCTCCCCTCCTCTCTCCCCTTTCTAGCCTAGCCTACTTAACTTTCTCTCCTCTTTTCTAGCTCTCCTCCTCTAGCCCTCTTTTTTTATTTTTTTTTTTTTTTTTCTCCCCCCTTATTTACATTACTTACTAGCTCCTTCTCTCTTAGTCTCTCCTCTCCCCCTCTCCCTTCTTCCCCTCCTCTTCTCATCTCTCCTCCTTTCCTCTCTAGCTTTTCCCCCTCTTATTCTCCCCTCTCTCTCTTTCCTTCTTCCTATCCTCTTTCATCTTTACTTCCTCCCTTTTCCTCTCTCTCCTTCTCCTTCTCTCTCTCCCCCTTTTCCCTCTTTCTACTAGCCCCTCTCCCTCCCTCTCTCTCCTCCTTTACTCTTCTTCTCCTCTCTCCTCCTTACTACTCTCTCACTCCTACTCTACTCTTTACTCCTTCCCTATCCAATTCCTATTCTACTTTTTACTCCTATCCTCCCCTTCTTTCCCTTCTCCTACCCTTCCTCCCTCTACCTCCCTTCTAGTCCCTACTCCTTCCCCCTTCTCCCTTTCTCCCCTCTCTCCCTTTCCCCTACCCTCTCTTAACTCCTTTTACTCTTAGATTTTACTCCTCCCCCTATCTCTCCCTTCTCCTTTCTAGCTTCTCTCTACTCCTCTCTCTCCTTCTTTCCTCTTCTCTATTCTCTAGTTCCACTCCTCTCTCCACTTCTCTTTCCCTCTTCTCTACCTATCCTTTATCCTCCTCCTCCCTCTTTACTCTCTCCTCTCCTCCCTTTTCCTCTCTCTCTCTTCTCCTTCCCTTCTCTCCCCTCTCTACTCTTCTACTCTCTTTCTATTTCCCCCTCTTTTACTTCTCTCCTCCCTTTCCTTCCTCCTCCTCTCTCCTTACCTCTATTACTCCCTCCCTCCCTCTTCCCTACCCCTCTACCTCTCCTCTTCTCCTAGTCTCTCTTCTTTCACCTTACCTATTTCTCCTTTCCTCCATCTCTTCCTCTCTTCCTACCTCCTCTCCCCTCTCTCTCTCTCTTTTTTTACCTACTAGCTCTCACTTCCTCTTACTCTATAGCCTCTCTTCTCTCACCTTTCTCCTCCTCCCCTTCTACTCCTTCTCTCTTAGTCTCCTTTTACTTTTCTTAGTAGCCTACTCACCTACCTCTAGCTATAGTACCTCTCTCCTCCCTCTTCCTCATCCTTACCCTCTCTTCTAGATTACCTAGCCTTCTCTCTTACTCTTCTTCTCGCTAGTTCCCTATCTCTCCTTCCTCTCTCTCTCTCTCTCTTTCCTCCTAGTCCTCTTCTTCCTCCTCTTCCTTTCCTCTTCTTCTCCTCTACCCCCCTCCTTTCCTTCTCCCTTCTCTTTCTTCCTTCTAGTAGCTTAGCCCTCTTCCCCTCCCCATATTCCCGTCCTCTTCTTTTCCTCCTCTCTTTAGATCCCCTCCCTCCTACCTTAGTCTCCCCCCTCTTTTCTCTCCTCTCTCTTTCTCTACTTCTCTAAGCCTCCACTTCTTCCTCTCTCCTCCCTTTTCCCTCTCCCTTCCTCTCTCTTCCCTACTCTCTCCTCCCTTATCTCTCTCTACTTCTTCCTTCTCTTCTCCCTTCTCTTCTAGCTTCCTTCCTCTTTTCCTCACTACCTCTCTCCATTTCCTTCTTCTTTTTTTCTTCCCATTTTCTCATCTCTCTTCCTTTCTTTCCCCTACCTCCTCTACACTCCTTCTTCTCCTCCTCTCTCTCTAGACTCTTTCCTCTTCCTCTTCCTCTCTCCCCCTTCTCCTCTCCTTTTCCTTTCTCTCTTTCTCTTTCTCCTTTCCTCTCCTACTACTATCTCATCCTTTCGTTCCTACACTTCTCTCTAGCTTTCCCCCCTCTCCTCCCTCCCTCTTCCCCTCTCTCTCTTCCCTTTTCTTAACCCTCTTTAGTCCCTAGCCCCTCTCCTCTTCCTCTTTCTCCTCTCCCTTAGCTTTTTCCCTTTCTATTTTTTCCTCTATCCCTACACCTACTAGCCTTCCCTTTTCCTTACCCTCTTCTCTAGGCTACTCTTCTCTTACTTCCCCTCTCATCCTTCTTCTTTCTCTAGCTACTTCTCCCTTCCCCCTACTTCTCCCTTAGTCCTAGGCCTCTCTCTTCTTCTCTACTCCCCCTTTACTTTCTTCCTCCTTCTCCTCTCTCTCCTTCTCTCCTCTCCTCTCTAGCCTTCCTCTCCTAGCTATCCTCCTCTCCCCACTTCCTCTCTCTTCCCCCCCCTCTCTCCTCCTTCTTCCTTCTCCTCCTCCCTACTCTAGTCCCTAGCCTCTTGACTACCTTCCTTCTCCCTCCTAGATTCAGGTTGCTCAGGATGTTCATTTTCCATGGCAAACACATTATAGTTGTCATTATTGTTTTGTACCTTATGCATTGGCTCATCATCAAAGATTGGTCCAGAATTGTCAACTGGATCTGGAGTAACCTCTTGAAGTTGTTGCCTTGTACTATAATGTGCTTGCCAATTCCTGTTCTTCAGGACTCATCATCAGTATCATCTTCAATCAGCATGTTCTGCATCAACTGAACACCAACTCCTCTTGTTTACACATTTACATCTTTTCCTTGTGATAAGCTGCATCTTTACTCTTCGGTTTATTGACATTCCCTTGATACTAATGGCCCATATTCCTTGCAGTTGTAACACTGAATCCCAAGACTTTTGCACTACGGAAGTACTACATCTTTCCTTAGCCCTCCAGCAACATTGACTGCCCTCTGATTTTCATACCCAGTTCCTCTGTTGATTCTTGGAGGAATTCAATCCTTGATTAGATCGACTGGTGTTTGATGAAGTTCGAAGGTTGTTGTTGGTAGGTTTGTAGATTTTCTGATACGAGAGAGACAATTTAAGCTACTGGGTTTGTCAATCTCTTTTTCTTTGACCATTTCCATCATCTTTAGTAACGTAGCAGGTTCTAGCATCTTAGTAGGAGCACAGGAAGAGATTAACAATTGCTTTCCTCTATTTCTGGTAGACTGTTGCGATTGGGGTGATGGGGAATATTGAGTGTTTTGAGTAGGATGGTTTTAATGATGGTAAACTGTGTTGTTGAGCAACAGTGCAAGTGGTTAGCTAAGTACGTGCTAGTCTTTTTTGTTCCTTTATTCATTGATCATTCTGGTGTTTGCTTACAGAATGTCTAAAGCTTGTGATAGGAGGACAGTCTTTAGCTCGTTTGACTATGTTAAAAGTCATCACAAACATTTGCCCATTCTGGTTGTAGTTGATGTATAGAACTGGACATTCCACTTGATGATTTGTAACATGGACAATGATTTCTGTCAAGCTCATTCATCATCTTGTAAAACCGTGAGTTAATCGATTCAAGTGATTCACATCCGTTATTCGTGATCGTGAATTTTCTAAACTCCCAATATAACTGGTTTCAAGATCTTGAACATTGATAGATTCACCTTGTTTAACCTTTCAATGGGCTTTCCACATTTCACATACATTCGTACAAGCTTCAACTTGGGAGTAGATATCGTAATCTATCCTGTGCGTTGATATGAACGGCTTCAGCTTTGGCATCAGTTGATCACGTATGTTTGTGAAACATTCTTATAGTTGTCCATTATACTCTCTGTAGTTGTTCTGAACTACCTTCAGCAACTGGAAACTGTTTTCTCAAGCCCATTGATAGTGTATGGTGGATTTGGAGACAATGGTGGATGGAGTTCACTGTTAGTTTGGTGTCAATGTATCTCTTGATTCTAGATTTCCACTGAACGTAATTACCCGGTGCTTAAATTGGTGGAACGATCTTTTGCTACGCTTTCCATGATGCATTATGAGTAGCTTTTTGATGATTGGAGTTTGCAAATTGGTATTTGAATTGACTTTCTGAATGAAGTTGTGGAATGAATATCGGAATTCTTACGTGTTATGAAGTGATTGATTGAATTATGGTTTTGAACATGAATTAACGTTCACGGGATTTTTACAAATCTATGATTAAACCGAGAAATAGAATTCTTTCGCGGGATTTTACTAAATCAAGAAGAAACCGTGAATGAATAATTAATTGACGTTTTAAGTATGATTAAGTTGATTGTTGGTTTGATTGGTTGTGTTTGTTGTGTTGAGTAATTGTCCTTGTAGTCGAATATTAAGGTCCAAAGTCTTGTAATTAGTCCTTGAAGTTTTGTTTGCTCTGCTGTTATGTTTTTGATTAAACGGTGATTATTAAGATTCCCAAATTAGCAAAACGCAACGAGTATGGATCAAAAACGCAACGGAAATAATCCAAACGCACACGTGTAACTAATTCAAAAACGCAACTAGATGATCAAACGCAACTAGTACGATAAAAACGCAACGAGTCATGATCAAATCTCAAACCAGTATGATCAAACAACGCAACGAGTCTAATCAAACGCACTAGTTATGATCAAAACGCAATATGAGTATAATCAAAGCAACCAGTATGATCAAACGCAACGAGTCTAATCAAAAGCATACTAGTAAGATACAAAATGCAACGAGTATTATGATCAAAACGCAACCAGTATGATCAAAACGCAACGAGTCTAATCAAAATGCAACTAGTATGATCAAAACGCAACGAGTATGATCAAAACGCAACACTTCTTGTCAAAACACAACATATCGAGCACAACGTAAACGAATATAATCAAAAACGCAATCTACTCTTGAGGCAAAACGCAATCAAGAAATTAATTAGGCAGAGTTTCTCTTAGTCAAAATGCAGTGAGGGTCTTCAACTTGTGACAAAACGCAACGACTTGAGCAAAACGCAACGAATCTAATCAAAACGCAATGACTCTGATCAAAACGCAACGAATCTAATCAAAACGCAACGAGTCTGATCAAAACGCAACGACGAACACCCTTTCAGATAGGCAAAACACAGCCAAGAAAAAATCTTCAAACTTTCTTGTAAGCTACGAAATGATGTTAAAACAGTAATGATGCAAGGAATTGATCTATGTCCAAAAGTACAAGTCTTTAACACTTTTAACCACGAAACAAAGATCAAAGTGGAAAAAATTTTTTTTTCTTGCTTTTTTCGAACACAAAAAACTTAACAATTAAACCCACGAATTTCACACAAAACAAACACTACACACCCCTTGGCGAGTGATACCACATGTTATCCCATGATATAATCCAATCACAACTTATTAATAAGCACCAATATAGATAAGAAAAAAATCTTAGAGAGAGAAAGTAGAGAGAGAAACAAAGATGGAAGCTTAGATAGATAATGGTGAGTTACAAAAGATAGAAAAATGTAACCAACACCCTTCACCAAGTGTGGTGAAGGGATATTTATACCCATGCCTTGCTAGCTTGGCACTTGGGCTTTCTAAATGGGTCGGGCTTGGTTTAACTTGGGCTTTGAGCCCGAAACACGGACAATATTATATTACAATCCAAGCCCGTTGAACCCGACTAGCCTATTACAATACAAGACCTAGTTTGACTTTCTAAGACCGATAACATTCTTGTTGGACTTAATTTATTTAAGGCTAACAATCTCCCCCAATGTTGAGGTCTCTTCCTTCAAACTGCTCCGTACCACTGATGACATTCTTGTAGGAGTTTGCTTTGATTGCAGTATTAAAAATGGACAAATTTGTTTACACAATACTTGACTAAACAAAATTCGACAAAAAGCATAAGCAACATTAGCTACTATATTTATACTAAAAGTCTTCTCAGCTTCAGTCTAGTTTACGCGATTTAACTTAACGATTTCCATTAAAAACAAACGCGTACAATACTAAAAATAAATAGTGACTTTATTAATGTCGAAATTAAGAACCTTAATGTGGACCTTATTCTCACCATATCGTCTCTTTAGGAAAGGATTTCAAACTAATTGTGGTCTAAACCTGGTTTACTCTATATTAATAAGGGCATAATTTATTTGTCACCAATAATAATAATAATAAAATCTTTAGAGGAATTTAGGAATAATGGGAGCGAAAAGTTAATATTATACTTACACAATTAGCATTTATGAGTAGTGTTAGCATCTTATCTTATATTTGGCTATGATTTCATTTTAAGCTTAGTTTGGGGATTGTGAAAATCAAGGATGACGAACTCCCGTTCTTAAAGCCTTTTAAATAATTTTATTTAATTGTTAGCTTAGTTTTTATCTATTAATGAATAAGTGGTTAAAACAGGGGCGCTTTTGAAATAAATGATTTTTTAACCTTCTTAATGGACCTTTTCTGTTCTTGTTTGATTGTGAGGGGTCATAATTTAAAAGAGGATTTATTTATTTATTTTCGGGCGTATTTTATTTACATTGCATGTGGGACCAGCAATGGCTTAGTGTGGGGGAATTTTGATGTGTGCCAAAACACACATTATTTGTACCTCGAAAAATGCTAATAAACGGACTAAAACACTTAAATATGAGTAATTATGATGCAAATATGTTTGTATTGTGTTTTTATGTCTTACAGGTACAAAGGATTGAAAACAAAGCAAAAACGGTAATTTTCGGGTGACTTTTGACGACTTTTTTACGTTTATCGAGGTTCAAACAAAGTCGTTAATATTCCTCGATCACACCATTAGAAAGAGCATGAAATTTCAAGTCCAACGGTACCGGCCATTCATATTTAAACTTTTTTATTTTAAACCTTTTTCGTCCCTGTTTGAACCTTTAGTTATAATGAACCTGGTCCAAGTTTATCAAAGGGTATATATTAAATGTTACATTCTATTATTGAAGTTATGCTTTAGCACAGCGGTAAGCTTGCTAGAGCTATGCTTCTATACCAAGAGGTCCCGAGTTCGAATATGTAGAGGGTAAAATCCCCCTCATGCCACGTGGCGGCCTGACCCGACCCGACCTATGACCCGACCTGACCTGTCAACGGTGGTCTGCCACCATTGACCGTCGTTGACCGCCACCGTTGAACGCAGTCGACCACCGTTGACCGTCGTTGACCTGTGTTCTGGTGGTGGTCCGGTGACTGTGCCGGAACAGTGATTACGCCACGTGGCACCACTTAGGTGGTGACACGTGGCCTGCTAATGATTGATGGCAGGTTGTGCAGGTACGAGGTACTATAGCAATACGAGGTTGTTGGATCGAGGCTTCTGGAAGGCTGACGTGTCATCATATGATTGGTAGATCCAGCTGTTATTAGCTGGCGTACGAGGTACGCTTGTTAATAACGCGGGGTGGGCTAAAATAACGAAATTACCCCCTATATTTTCACTATAACCGTTCTTGATGGTTGGAAAAGACGAAAATACCCCCACACCCCTTTGGGCATATATAACACAGACGAAGCAGCAGATGAAGGGGAGTTAGGATTTTATTTTTGTAGTTTACCTTTAAAAAGTTGTAGTTTTAGCTTATTTAGGTTTTTGTAAAAGCTTTTTCTAAAGCTTATTAGCTTATTGTAATAATCATTTTGAGCTTATTAATGAAGATGTTTGAGGTTGGTTAATGCTTATTGTTTTTTATCTCTTTTTCTTATTTCTTTCCTTTTCTTATCTTTAGCTTATTTAAGCTTATTTATTTTATAGCTTATTTTCTTTCTCAAATAAGTTATCCTTTAGCTTATTTGTTTGAATTTAAGCTTATAATCCTAAAATAGCTTTTGCTTATCTCATCTTTTTCCCTTTTCTTGTCTTTACTTTTTCTCAAGTGCTTATTATTTGATTAAGCTTATGTCAAGATCATAAAGGAAATTGTGAGTGCTTAATCCTTGGCTTATTTATTAAGCTTTGTGTTTCCTAGATTTTGGTAAGCTTAATCTTAGCTTAAACTTTTTTTAATAGCTTATTTTTCTTTTATTTAGCTTAAAGTTGTTTGCTTTTTGGCTTATTTGCTTATATCTATTTCTTAATATTACTCGTCTCAAGTTTACTTTCATAAAGTTTGAACACCTTGGTTTCGGGTGGATTAGATCTAAAAATTATAGATCTTGTCTTTTTAGCTTATTTTCTAGCATAAAGTTTGTTGCTTTTTAATTTTAGCTTATTTTTCTTAGATCTAAATCCTTAAATATACCCGATCCGAGTTCACTTGATTGAACACCTTAGTTTAGCGTAGATTCAGATCTAAAGTTTTCACCTTTTTATCAGCTTATTATCTTTAGAATAAAATCTAGCTTATTTTGTCTTAGTAGCTTATTATTATTTTGTTCATCTTAACCCTTGTTTGTTTTAATGTTGATGAAATCTATCCAACACTTAGGCGAGGAGCTTATGGGTCTTATAAACTTATTTTACTATTAAAGTTTAAAGCTTTTTAGTTTTTAAGGCTATTTAGTATATAAAGTTTGTAGCTTTATTAACTAAGTAGTCATAAAAACTAATAAAGTTTTAATCTTTAGTGTTTAATTAAGTTTATAAGATCGGGTGGTTTAAATTCGTCTCCATTTTCTTCAATCGGGTTTTTCTTTCTTTTCCTTTTCTCTTATTAGTAGTTGTAGCTTATTATTTAGTTTAAAAATGTTTGCTTTGTTGATTAGTGTTAGTTTTATTAATATGTGTAGTGAGTAGATTTTTATATATGCTTGTTAAGTGTTAAATTGTTTAGAGAATTAAGTCTGATTAATAAAGAGGAGAAAATATTGATTAGTGATTTTTATATTACTTAAATTATTGTTTTGGTTATTCGAGCGGGAAAAAGCCGTAAGAATAATTAGGTAATAATTTAGTAATCGATATCTTAATAAGAGTTGTTTTCAATATAAGCCAACGTTGTGAGAAGATAATTTGTTAGAAAGATATTGGTTCATCAATAAGGACTTAATTGTATGTTTAATTCACACTTAAGGATCTAGTCAATACACTTAGCAAGCATATCTTTTATAATATATCGTTCTTCGTTTAATTACTCGCTATTTGCTATCTAGTTTTTAAATAGTTTAATTAAATTTTTAGTTTAGAACCAAAAACAAAAATATTCGATATTCAAGCATCAAACAAAACGCTTTCGTGGATTTCAAATTCATCTCTCGTCGGGATACGACATCCGGGAGATAAAATATTGTTTGTCCTCAAGCAATTTTTATATCAAACGGGATACTCTCTATACTATTACTATTTGGTATTATTATTTAGTTATATATTATATATATATATATACTATATATTAATTATCGAATCAGTTTTTGGCGCCGCTGCCGGGGAGAGGTGTACGATTTACGCGAAGTGTTTGTAGTTAGTGCCTTGGAGATCCTTTCGTCTTGAAAGTTTATTTTTGTACTTATAAAAAAAATATAAAAACCAAAAATATTTTCCTTTTTCTATTTTATTTTCTTTCATTAAAATTTTAAAATACCAAAAATATTTTCTTTTTATTTTCTTTAAATAAATATAAAAATAAAATAAAAATTTATTTTTCCTTTTCTTTTATAGATATTAAAAAATACCAAAAATATTTTTCTTTCTTATTTTTGTTTCTTTTCTTATGTATTATTTCAAAATCTAAAAATATTCTCCTTTACCTTCTTATCCGTTTAATTCTTTCTTCTTATCCTCTATATTGTTTAATTCTAATGACGTCATATTACCAACCTAGTTGCTACGGGTGTGGAGGCACCTTCGAAGTTAAACAAACTATAAAGAGGGGTATTTAAGGGGATTGTTCCCTAGGAAAATACGACCCTATAAGGAGAAGGTTTTTAATAGCTTCGCGCTTTCCTACTCCTCCGCTCCTTTGTAGCGTTTTTTCTCTTTCGAAGAGTTCGAGATGTGAGTTGATTATTAGGTTTTAAAGTGTCTATCTCATTGTCCGTTATTAAAAAAATTTTGTGAATACATTATGAAACCCAAAATATATTATATATATATATATATATAAATAGAGAAAAAAAAATTAGTATAATTTTTCTTTTTTATTTTAGTGATTGCGCACTCGTTCTCAAGCTCGTAATTCTACAGTCAACAACAACAAGTCAAACCGACTTTTGTTGGAACCATTCCATCTTGTGGAACCAAATTTGAAATCAAGCCCTCCTGTAGTTAAGAGGGCGATAATCGTACTATGGCTCAAAATGCTCGAGCTCACCTCACGAGGTTAGAGGATTGCCATCGTTGTTCCGAGATCACCGCGGACAACTTTGAAGCCTTAAGCATGGTTTGCTTACCCTCGTTCAAAACAATACAATTTTTCGCGTCATGGACAAGAAGACCCTCTAGCTGACTTCCGTTATTTCAAACAATATCACTTCTCCGATGAAAGTTCTCGAACGTCCGAGTACGTCGGTTAAGCTTATGCCTTTTCCATTTTCCTCGAGGGTGCTCCACCCGGATTTGGCTTGAAAAGAACCCCTCGATTCGATTCTCTTCGTGGGATGATTCATGTTGCGAAATTCTTCAACAAATTCTTCCTCCTTCTAAAACAAAAATCTTCTGGAAATGAAATCATGAGATTTCAACAACGATTTGAATGAAAACTTGTTACAAGGCATGGGACCGATTCAATGTCTTTTGGGTATGCCCAACATCATGGATTTTCAAGAATTATATTCAACTTGATACTTTCTATAATGCTTTAAACTCGTAATGATCAGATTCGTTGAATTACGCCGGGGTGTAACTTTTTGGATAAATTGCCCCGTGATGCTATGGAATCATCGAGAGAAAATCCAAAGTTCATAATTTACGTAACAAACCGGTTGTTTCCAAAGTGAGTTCGAGCTCTTCTACCCCCGGTATTTCTCCCGATGTTGCCAAACTTAAAGATATGGTGAAAGCTTTACTTCTCGATAAGAAAAACCAATCCCAAACTCCCGCTCCCGTCAAAGCAGTCGAGGAAAGTATTTAAACCTTGCGGTGGGTGCTAATTCTTACCGAAAATTGTCCCGCCACGATGGCAACGTTTATCGTGACAATATTCAAGAGTATGTTTCCCAAACCGCTGCGCTAATTTCAATCAAGGAAATACCGGTTACCGAGCCCCGATTGCAAATCAAATTCGACCTTCCGGTTTTCCTCCCGTTCAACAAAACCAAGGAAATAACCAAAACAGGGGGAATAATTACAACCATGGCCAAATTTATCGACCCCCGATTAAATCAACCCCGGTTCCCCAAGCTCCACCTTACCAAGCTCCGGCTTCGCAAACACAAGGTGTGTCCAAGGATGATTTTCAAAACTATGTCAAAGCTAATGATTCAGTGATGAGAAATATGCAAAATCAAATCAAACTTGCAAAAATCAAATGGGACCAATTTAACGGACATTGCCTTCCAAATTACGTGAAATTCCAATACCGCTTCTACTTAGGTTCAGGGACACTCTCTAGTAATACCATTATTAACCGAAGGTAGTTTTGAAGGGCTTTACACCCGAAGCGGTGTTGATTATCAAGGGACCCACGATTCCTACTTCTTCTTCCTCCTCCTAAAGCAGTGGAACGTGAAACGAGGGACAAAGGGAACACTGTGCCTCCTATAATAACGAAAGGACCAAAAGAGTCCCCTACCTTCTGGTTGTCCAAATTCACCCCAAGTACCAAATTCTGAGCCCGTTGTTGCTCCCGTTAGTGCTCTGATGCCTAACCCGAAACCGTCAATTCCATATCCTTTGAGACGTAATGATGAAAGGAGTCATGAAAAAGCTAACGACCAAATTGAGAAATTCTACGAAATCTTTAAAGATTTGAGTTTTGAAATTAGCCTCACGGATGCTTTGATTCTTATGCCAAAATTTGCCTCGACTCTTAAAGCTTTAATTGGAAACAAAGAAAAATTAAGTAAAATGGCTAGAACTCCTTTAAATGAGCATTATTCGGTGGTTATCCTCAACAAGTTACCCGAAAAAGTTGGAGACCCCGGCAAATTTCTCATACCGTGTGACTTTCCCTGAATGGATGTGTGCTTAGCCTTGGCCGATCTTGGCACTAGCATAAATCTGATGACATTATCCGTGTGGAAAAAGCTTTCTCTTCCGGAGCTCACTCCTACTTGTATGACTCTTGAACTTGCGGATCGTTCGATTACCCAACCGATCGGTATCGCCGAAGATGTCGACGTAAAAGTAGGAAAGTTCCAATTCCTGGCCGACTTTGTAGTCGTAGACTTTGATGCCGATCCCCGAGTCCCCCTAATTCTCGGGAGATCCTTCTTAAAGACCGGACGTGCTTTGATTGATGTTTACGAAGGAGAATTAACTCTTCGTGTCGAAAAAGAAGCCATAACATTCAATCTTGACCAAACTTCGAGATACTCCTCTAATTACGATGATATGACGGCGAACCGAATCGACGTTATTGAAATGGCTTGTGAGGAGTATTCTCAAGAAGTTCTCGGTTTCTCCGATGTGATCGCGAGTGGCAATCCCACTCCTTATTATGACCCGATCGTTTCTACCTCTTCTCCGACTCTCACTCCCTTCGGGGATAGTGATTTTCTTCTCGAGGAAGTCGATGCTTTCCTCGCTCTTGAAGATGATCCAACTTCACCGGAAGTTGATGACTCTTACTATGACCCGGAGGGGGATATTCTTCTTCTTGAATCATTTCTCAATGATGATCCATCACCCCCTCCCAACCAAGAAAATTATTTGCCTGAAATTCGAAAAGAACTAAAAGTTTGTGAAGCTAAAACTGATAAATCTTCAATTGATGAACCTCCCGAAGTCAAACTCAAGGACTTACCTCCTCATCTCGAATACTCATTTTTGGAAGGTGATAATAAGTTGCCATTCATAATTGTTAAAGATTTGAGTATAGAGGGGAAATGCGCTCTTATAAAGGTTTTGAAGTCACACAAGCGAGCCATCGCTTGGAAACTCTCCGACATTAAGGGTAACCCAGAATTTTGTACTCACAAGATTCTTATGGAAGAGGACTACAAACCGGCGGTTCAACACCAAAGACAGGTGAATCCAAAGATCCACGATATCATAAAAAAAGAGGTTGAAAAACTTCTTGACGCCGGATTAATTTACCCTATCTCGGATAGTCCTTGGGTAAGCCCTGTACATTGTGTACCAAAAAAAGGTGGCTTTACCGTTGTTGAAAATGATTAAAATGAATTAATTCCCACTAGATTGGTTACGGGATGGCGTGTATGCATTGACTACTGAAAGTTAAATGAAGCCACCCATAAAGACCACTTTCCACTACCGTTTATGGATTAAATGCTTAAGAGATTAGCGGGAAACGAGTACTATTGTTTTCTCGGGTTACTTTTAAATTCCCATCGACCCTCATGATCAAGAAAAGACAACTATTCTACAGTGTCCCTTATGGTATGTTCGCTCTATGCGTCCGCATTGCTTTTGGCTTATGACAAGCACCGGCACGTTCCAAAGGTGTATGAAGGCTATACTTACATGATAATGATCGAAAAAACAATGGAAGTCATCATGGACGACTTTTTTGTTGGTCTTTGGAATTCATTTCGAATAATTTGCCTCTCTCGTAGAACAGATCTTCAAAGGTGTGAAGACACCAATCTTTGTCTAAATTAGGAAAAGAGTCATTTTATGGTAAAAGAAGGCATTGTCCTTGGCCATAAGATTTCCAAAAAAGGGATTGAGGTTGATAAAGCCAAAGTCGATGTGATTGCTAAGTTATCTCATCCCACCACCGTTAAGGGTGTTCGGAGTTTTCTCGGTCATGCCGGTTTCTACCGATGGTTCATTAAGGATTTTTCTAAAATATCCCGACCGATGACTCATCTCCTTGAGAAGAATACTCTGTTCATTTTCTCCGATGATTGTATTCAAGCTTTTCAAATATTAAAGAAAAAATTTACTGAAGCTCCAATCTTGATTGCTCCAGACTGGGACCTACCCTTTGAGCTTATGTGCGATGCAAGCGACTTTGCTATAGGTACAGTCTTAGGGCAACGTCATGAAAAACACTTTAGACCTATACACTATGCTAGTAATACAATGAACGAGGCGGAATATGCTTGTTTAACATCTAGTCTTTGAAAAGTTTTAGCTTAAATAGCTTTTATCAAGTTAAAAGTACTAAAACTGTTTTTAAAGGGGTGTTTGGTTTAACCTGTTTAATGGGTTAAAATGGGTGAAATCTTGCTTTATGCTTTTTAGTCAGTTTTGATTAGTTAAAAGTAGTCATAAAAGTCATTTTGTTTAAGTTTTTAAGTGAAAAATATCAAAATCATTGGTTATACAAAGAGTTGTTTGAAACTGTGAGTTTAAAACTTATTTTATCTACTTATTTGATCATGCATGTTAATCTTATGAAAAGTTTGATGTTTATGTGTTTTTGCAAGTGGTAAAACAAGTTAGTATCAAAATCATTAGGCCTGCAGTGTTGAAAAGAAAAAAGGAAGAAACTGCTTTTTGATATGATCACTGTGGCTTATTCTTGATTTCAAACTGCTTTTTGATTGTTGTTAATGTGTTCTAATGATGTACTAAACTCAATCTGTATTGTGGTTAATAAGTTCATAGGTCTTTGATGACTTATTTTCTCAAAAGTTATGTTTTGCAAAGATTGAAGTTTTCTTATGTTTAAAAATATGAACAAACATCCCCCCCCCCCACTTTTTTATTAAGCCTTTTAAGGGCTTACTTGTGTCTCAAACTCTTTTTTGATTCATGATTATTGTAGCTTATTGTGAGAGCTTTTCAGTGGTATAACTCATTAAGCCATAAGGATCTATCTTTGAGCTTATTTTAAGCTCAAAGTGCCATGCCTCCCTTTGCGGTTTGTCCTGCCAGTTTTTTTTGGTCTTAAGTGTTTATTGGCTTATTTGTTCTTTTTTGCTTAATTTCCTAGCTTATTTAGGTTTAATATTGCTTATTAGTTTAATTTAAGCCCAATTCAGCTTATTTCCTTTAGAGTAGAGCTTATTTGAACTTATTTGCTTTTTAGCTTAAAATTTTAAGTGTTTAAAGCTTTTAGTGCATCTGTCTATTTAGATTAGTCCTGGCTTATTTTCTTTGCTTGTTCTAGTTCCTTAGTCCTTAATAGGGATAGCTTATCAGTTGTTTTTAGCTAATTTGTGCCTATTGGTTGATATTTGTGCTAAAAGTATTAAGCCTAGCAGTACTAACTCAAAGTTAGTACTGCTGTGTTCCTTTTTTAGCTTGTTAGCTAATATGGGTTGCTTATTTATAGTACATTGTGCTTATTAAGTCTAGTCTAGGTCTTTTGTTCAGCTTATTTGATTGTTAAATTTTTATTGAGTCCCAAGTGGGCTTAACAGTTTAGCTCTTTTAAGTTTTAAGCTTTTAAGCAAACTGTCACCCTTTAGAGCTTATTGTTGTGCTTATTTGCGATTTATAAAAATAGTGTCTTTTCAAAAAGTGCTTATTTTTTAGTCTTCTAATTTTTTTTTTAAATGGCATTTAAAAAGCATTAGGGAAGGTGGAAATCCCAAGTGAGCAAGGCTCGAACTCGGGACCTCAACACCCACCACTCTTAACCATTATGCTACATTAGCTCATCCGTTAGAGCTTGCACAAACTATATACTTGTACACGTTTTAAGCCCATTAAGGATTAGCCAGCTTATTTTTCTTGCATTCTTTACATCATTTAGGACTTTTCTTGTTTTTTTAGAATTTTTCATTCTTATTTGTTATTTTTAATCATTTTTCGAAATTTAAAATTTTAAAAAGTAATAAAAAAATATAAAAAGTTTTCAGAAA
Organism: Tanacetum coccineum; assembly: GCA_026074375.1. Lineage (NCBI taxonomy): Eukaryota > Viridiplantae > Streptophyta > Magnoliopsida > Asterales > Asteraceae > Tanacetum > Tanacetum coccineum. The sequence goes on along the minus strand of BQNB010005815.1, from coordinate 78,635 downwards.
ATTACAAAAAAATAGTTTTTAGATTTAGAATAAACACTTTTAAGTTTACAAGCATTAAAATCATTTTTACCACTTTTAGATTTTTGTTTTGATTTTTAGCTTTTAAAAATAATTTTAGAAAATAGATTTTTATTATAAAAAGTAGTTAAAAATAGTTTTCTGAGTTTTTATCATATTTTAGTCTTTTCTAAGGTAAAATAACATTTTTTTTTAATTTTTAGGTATTAATTTGCTATTTTCTAAGGTTTTAAATAGATTAAATTAGTTTTTAATTCATAAAAAGTATTTAAAAGCGAAAAAAAATTATAAATTTTTTTTAGAAAATTTTCTTTTGTCATTTTAGAAGTTTAGTAACTAAGTTTGCATTTTTAGGGCTTAATTTTGATATAGTTGATAATTTAGCGCGTTTTTAGGATTCTCGTTTTGCGTTTTTAGTTAAAATTTGTCTTCCCTTAAGTGATTTTAAGTTTTTGCCTTAATTTTCTCGTAGTTTTAGAAAACCAATATCAATCTTGTTCCATTCGAGCATCAATTCTCAAAACGACTCTCAACTTTCAATTGCATTCTTCATCGGGGATAACGACCCGGGAATCATACTCCCGGATTACTATAATTGTGAGATTTTTTGATTCCTACCTTCCTATTTTTATAAATTATATAAGTATTTTACATTTATATATTATATATCTTAAAAAGGTGTAGGTTAAAAACATCATCAGTTTTTGGCGTCGCTGCCGGGGAGGATTGTCTACGATTGTTGAAGCCGTTTGAAAATTTGTGTTTGAATATCCTTCCGAGTGAAGTTATTTTGTCTATTTTCATATAAAAAAATACAAAAATATTTTTCTTTTCTTTTATTAGTATATATAATATAAAAAATATAAAAAATCAAAAATTAAAAAAAAGAGAAAAACCAAAAATATAAAAACATTAACCAAAAAAATAAATAAATAAATAAATAAATAATAATTTTTACCAAATTGGTAAAAGAACACCAACAAATAATACTTTCAATTGAAGTATTATCCATAAATAAGTTCCCGAACCAAAGATCAAAAACTTACCTTTTGTGTCTCTTGCGACGTACGACTCACCTTCGAAAGTTAAACAAACTCTTTTGTGCGTTTTTCTTTTGAAGAGTTACCGAGAAGCGAGTTGATTATTAGGTTTAAGTGTCTTATCTCATTGTCCGTATTTAAAATTCATTGTGAATACATTGTTGAAAAACCAAAAAAAATAATTAAATTTTAGTGCATGCACACTCGTTCTTAATCTTGTAATTCTAACCGCCAACAACAACAAGTCAACCCGAATTTTGTTGAACCATTCAATCTTGTTGAAAATCGAAATGAAGCAAAAAGGAGGAAAAAAAAAATACAAAAAGTATTAGAAAAAGTCGTAAAAAAAAAAAATTGATGAAAAAAACTATTCCCGTAGTTACGATGGATGATACTCGTACTATGGCTCAATTGTTCGAAGCACCCACCGTGGGTTACGAGGATGCCATCGTTGTGCCCGAAATTACTGCGGATAACTTTGAGCTTAAGCACGGTTTGCTTACCCTCGTTCAAAACAAACAATTCTTCGGACATGACAAAGAAGACCCTCATGCTCACAACCGTTATTTCAACAAGATCACTTATACGATGAAGTTCCCGAACGTCCCGAGTACATCGGTAAAGCTAATGTTTTTCCCATTTTCTCTCGAGGGTGCAGCCCGAATTTGGCTTGAAAAAGAACCCCCTCGGTCGATTCTCACATAGGATGATCTTATTTCGAAATTCATCAACAAATTTTTCCCTCCTTCCAAAACAACAAATCTTCGAAATGAAATCACGAGATTTCAACAATGATTTGATGAAACATTCGAGGAGGCATGGGACCGATTCAATGATCTTCTTCGGGCATGCCCACATCATGGATTTTCGGAGTTACATCAACTTGATACTTTCTATAATGCTTTGAACTCTAATGATCAAGATTCGTTTGAATTCAGCCCGTGGGTGGGTAACTTTTTGGATAAAATGCCTCCGTGATTGCCTAAGAATCATTGAAAAGCATATCCAAAGTTTCGTAATTCACGTAACAAACCGTTTGTTTTTGCCAAAGTGAGTAGCGTAGCAGTTTCTACCCTCGGTAATCTCTCCTTTTGCGTTTTTAGTTTTAATTTTAGTGCCTTAATTGTTTTTTTAGTTTAAATTGCTAATTTCCCGAAGAATTAGAATCTCATCAAATTTGTCCCATTCAAGCCACGATTTCTAAAACCGACTTTCCAACCTTTCCATTGCATTCCTCATCGGGCAACGACCCGGAATTGTACTCCCAGATTACTATAATTGTGATTTTTTTGATTCTTACCTTCCTATTTTTATATATTATATAAGTACTTTATATTTATATATTATATATCTTAAAAAGGTGTAGGTTAAAAACATTATCAGTATGCTACGAGAAGGTAGTTAAAATGCCTTGGTAATTTGGAGAGTGCTTAAGGTTCATGGACAAAACGAACTAAAGAGGATACGATGTCTCGTAGGAGTACTAAAGAAGATGAGTTGAGATTATGTGATATCTTTGTAGTATGTGAGCCATCTAAAGTGTTCCTAAAGAATTAGTAGGTTTTACCCCTCGTAGTAGAATGTATTTCGTATGAATTATTTTTTAAAAAAAAAAGCCAAGGAAAAGCGACGCCGATTTGCGAAGGCTCAGTGTTGTTTGACGTCTTTAGAAGGCAAGAGGTGTGGAATATTGCAAGAGTTGCAAGGTGGAGGTTTGGTTCGAATGTAACTTGTTTGTGGGAAGCCGTCTTATGCTTTTCTGGTATGAAGAAAAGGTGGGTAGTTTGAAGTGCATAAGATAATCCAGAGAAAGAGTGAGATAGAAAATTCGTATGTGATGTCACCAATGGAGGGTGCATGGGGATGACGTAGCTAAGACTGTTTTTAGGATGCGTAATGGACACGTTGAAGTTTACAGCTATGCCTTTTGTGTTAACCAATGCACCAGCGGTTTTCACAGAGTTAATGAGCCGGGTGTGCATGGCCGTATCTAGACAAGCTAGTTAAAGTATATATACAGACGATATTTTAAACCAACCTGAAGTCTAAGGAAGAGTACGAGTAGCACGTGAAGATGATTGTGGAGTCACTGAAGGAAGAGAAGATGTACACGAAGTTTTCAAACAACGTGGAAGCAGAGCAAAGAGGAAGCTATCTAGATGTGGAAGGAATCGAATGGGTAATGAGCCGATCTTGGCATTGTCGGAAGAAGTAGACGATTTCGTAGTATATTATGACGCGTGAAGCAAGGATTTAGAAGCATACTTGGAAAAAAAGGGAGAAGGTGATTGCTTGTACGTCGCGACAACTGAAGGTTCTTATAAAGGATTGCATGACTAACGTGGTAGGTTTTGCCTTATAATGCTAGAGGCATTAAGTGAACGAGACATGGAGAGTAATCTATATGGATCATGAATGTCTCCAACACACTTTCAATCGGAAGAATTGAACATGAGGCAAAGATGATGGATGGATGTTATTTAGTGAGTTTGATTTCGAGGCCAAGTACCATCTGGGAAAGGCAAATGTAGATGTTGTACCGTGGAGTAGGAAGAAGGAGTGAAGCTAAGAATGAGTTCGAGATAGATGTACGACGGTCCAATCTAGGTTTGAGAAAAGGATGTTGGTGGCATAAGATAAGATGTCCAAAGCAAAGAACGCGTCAACATAAGATGTTGCATGGCTTGGACCAATGAGTATGAAAAAGAATGGAGAGTGGTTCATATTAGGTTAGCAGCAAGGTTCGAACCTCCATTTGGAGAGATTAAGGACCTTGCTATAAAGAAGGCGTATACGACAAAGTCTTCTAACCATCTGTAGCGGATACAATGTGGTGTGGTTTTAGTTAAACTAATCGATGGTCTGAGTATGAAGAACATATAGTCTATGTTGCGGTAGTAAGGTATAATAGCGTAGTCGGGAAAAAGGAAGTTGAGTATCAAGGACCTTCAGGATTGATGCTACCACCTGATTTTACCCAGTAGATGTGGAAAAGGATAACTAAAGGATAATGTTGTCAAGTTACCAAGTTTGAGTAGTGGATACGATGCGATTAGGTGTAGTCAATGGACTGACTAAGTCACCCCATTCCTAGCTATGCTTAGGACAAGTATGGTAGAAGTTTATAGAGTAAATGGAATACTCACTTCGTAGATGAGTTTTCCCCTAAGGTGGCGATTAACATTCGAGTATGGATGTCATCATGTTGAAGCATGTATGGAAAAAGAATATAAGGTTACCGTTTTATGGGCCGTAACTGGAGAGAGTGAGTTGAATGGATCGAATTTGGTACAAGTGAAACAACCAACAAGATAATGGTAATACAGAAAGGCTTGAGGCAGCCAAATTATCGAAAGAGTTAGCTTGATAGTAGTGGGAAAACATCTTGAATTAATGCTGGTAGGTTTATAGGGTGGAATGATGGTCTCAACCTTGGAGAGGTGTAGTACGTTTTGGAAAGAAAGACAACTTAGAACCGATAAAGTATGACCATTTGAGATCCTGAGGGATTGGGCCTATAGTTCGTATTGAGAATTTCTATCTTATGAGCTGAGTATCAGAAATTAGATTGGGAGGTGCTGAAAGTTTGAGTAAACCTGAATTTGCATGGATTCTTTAGATACGTTGAGCATTGTAACATCTTATATATTAATTTCAAGACAATTATTGTTTGATGAGTTGCGATGTTAAGATTTAAAACACGTTGTTACAACAACTTAAGGGTTTTGATGAGTTTTCTCAATGACGAGCGAGGTTCATGTAGTGGGATGCTTCTTTTCGTTTAGGGTTGTCGTGTTGCTAATTGCACCCTTGTGGGGGTAAGCAAATTCATTAGCAGTTGGATTCGGATTGTGGAAGTTAGTCGAGATTAAGGTTGACAAGACTCTTTGTTTTGTCAAGGAACCGTTGATGTTGTGGACCGAGAGGTCATGAGTAAAAGCATAGTATGATAGCATTAGTGAAAGTTCGTTAGGATTCAAAGCGTGGTCCTGAGCTTACTTGGGAACGCAAGGAGCAAATGAGGTCTAAGTGTCCTCAGTTGTTTGTCGATAGTGCTAATGCCTCGAGTAGTTAAATCTCGGGACAAGATTTTCTTAAGGTGGGGATACTGTGACAACCGTGGCTTGAGCAGGTTGGTCAAACCGTAGTGTTGACCTAAATATCTGTTCTATAAGTATGGGTTATGTGTTATATGTGTTTATATGTGTTTGTGTGGGATATGTAAGATTGCATAATCAATCCAATGAGCGTGACCGTCTCATTGGGATTAGATTTGTGTTGGATCTTGTGGAATTCATTTCTTTCACTTTTGGTGACAAGGAAATGATTTTGATGATTGAATCGCTGGTTATACGCGTAAATGTTGTAAGTAACTTATACGTATACGTATTTAAAAATGTAGTAATAATAGGATTAGATTAGGTTTCTATATTTAGAATAAAGAGCGAACATGAAGATTTTATTTTGGAATGTTTAGGTTAAATAAAAAAAAAGTTAATTATTTTTATAAAGTCGAGTAACGTTGCGTATAACGAAAAAGGTATGCTCAAATAACTTAGAGTATTTATAAAAACATAAGTAAAGCAAATAATTAAGTTAATTATTAAATAAATAAAAATTATTTTTTTATACAAGGAATAGTAAAAAAAGAATTTTATAGGAAAAAAGAAAGAAAAAAACAGGAATTTTAAAGAAACAAATACTACAAATAGATCTATTCAATAATTTACAATATGGGGGTCCTATAAATACAACTTAAATCCAAACCCCGTCCCCCCTTTGGTGACCGTCCAAACAAGAGAGAAAATATGAGGAAAAATTATGGTTTTTGCTTGTCTGTGAGTTGAAATCAAACTCTAAGGTTAAGTTTTAAGTACACATCCTTGTTAGTTATTAATCATTAATTAATGTAATAATTATTATGATGGAATTATAGTTTTATAAAATCAGTAAATTAATTATGTTTAATCATGTCATAATGATTAGGGTTTAAATAGAAGCTTATGGATGTAATTGGCATTAAACTTAATTCGCGTTAGAATTGATTAGTATTCAGACAGAATTAGGGCTATGTTGTATCGGTAAAGTATGTTAATGTAACAAGCCATTATCTCCCAATGATGCGTAATAAAGGATTTTTATCAAGTTTCTGGTCTACATAACTAGCCTACAGAGAGTCTAGTTTTTAGAACATCCGGCCTCGCAAAGGTTAGGAGGTGCAGGAAGTCATTACATAACGTTGGTTCAAGAAAAGTTGTCAAAGTAGTATAAACGGGAAGATTTTAGGTCCAGATTACAGAGGTATAAAAACCCCCACTTAAAATTGAATTCAGCTTATCCCTTTTTTATAAGTCAACGTTCTATGTTCTATTAAACCTCCAATAATTTTTTAGCCTCTAATTTGTTTTCTAAGTATGGTTTTTAGGGTCAAACGTTTTAGTGTGCAATCAGATCCGAATTGGGACTGTTTGCCAGTTTGATTTCTTAGGAGACTACTTAGCAATGTAAATGGCTCCTTGCGAATCATAAAGGAAGTTAATATAACTCATAAAATGAACATAGGTGATTTTTTGATGAATTATGGATGTCAGTAATTAGAAGGTTTTGAGTAACGTTAATCGCGTTAAAATTCCGCAGTTTATGAACAATATTGTGAGTCTAACTAATGAAACTTTTAATAAAGTGGATAAATTTGGTATGGGGGTCGGGAAGACCCATGAGGGTATAAACATCTAGACATCCATCATATTATTGTTATCATGTAGTACATTAAGCTTTTGGCTTAGTAGCGTGAGTAACCACGAGTTATTTTCTTGTTAATAATTGTGCTAGTTGTTTTGTGAAGCTTATTAATGGAATATTTTGCGAAGTGTAAGTAAAGTGAGTTTTTCATAACTCCTTTGTTCTCATGTTATTTTGGGGTGAGAATGATGCTTGTCTTGTTTTGTTTTGCTTGTCTTGTCTTATTCTGTTGATGTTGTTATGTTGTGAGATTTGAAGCGGGGGTAACGTTCCTACCTAGTGTTATGAGATGTGACTTCGCCTACTTTGTGGGTAAGATCCTTGGAGGTGATCAACTCCTTGCGTGAGATTGGTTGACTTTGGTACCAATAGTCCTAATGTGGGATTTGTAGTTACCTTACATGACAATTAGATGGAGGCGGCGAGGGTACGCCACCACATTTGTTTTGGGTATGATTGTGACCGTGGGCAAACGTTCCGTCCCGTTGTTTGTTAATTGTTGTCATGAATTATTTTGGTAATTGCAGCAGCTAATTGAAAGTTTATTTTGGATATGTATATGTCGTAAACCATGATTCTCGCTCAACATTATGTGACCGTTTTTAAGCATCATTTTTAGGTGAAGGCTTAATGGGTGCTAAGCTAGAGCGAAGTGCAAAAGAGACCGTATGGATGCTTGGAAGTTTATTATCTTCTGTTTGAATAAAATATTGCATAATTAATTTGGATTAGTTTTTTTGCATGTCATATATAGACGAGACAATTCTTCTCATTAATAAAGACACCATTAGTTTTGGGTATAGTTGAACACTTTGTGTCTTTGCTTTACTTTAGTTTTCAATTTAGTATTCTCTATATAGACACCATGTGTTGTGATGATATCCATTCTTGTTTACGCCTCGCGTTTTCGCCTTGGCAAGGTGTGACATAAGCTAGCAGCAGTAGTGGTAGCCCTTTCCACTTTGTCATCCCACTCCTCATAGACAGCCTCATCTGCTACATTAGGTATAGGCTCACTAGTCTAAGGTAACTCAGTGACTTGGTTTAAGGCTTACCTAGGTGTTTGAGTCTTTTGGTGTGATGATGATACAACATTAGGGATTGTTCTTCATTAAGTAGGTTTACCATTAGAAGTGGTGCTTTGGGATTCAGAGGGATATCCTAGAACTCAAATACCTTCCACCTCTCTCTTGAATTGCTAGCATACTTAAAAACAAAGGTGTGTGTTTCCTAGAAAAACCTCTTTTCATACTCCTAAAAAGTTTTGGAGTTAAAGTAGGAGTATTATATTTTCTGTTGTAGGGATTAAGGAATCTTTAGTTCTTGTCCAAAAATATTTGAATAAATCTTGGATACATTAAAAATTTATATTTACTATCCAAGTTTTTCACCATACCATCAAAAATATCATTTAGAAAGTTCTAAAAGTCTTTTTGTAGCCAAGCAAATAATAGCAGTTGCTATATTGCTACTAAATTGTTCCCAAGAAGTTTTCTTAGGGCTAAGACAATATAGGATGGTATGGATCAAAAATCTCCACTAAGGGGAAAATTTGCCTTTTTAAAAAGTTAGTTTATCATAAGTTAAAACATATCCCATCAGTGAGAGTTGATCAAAAAATTTAGTAGTTGGAAAACACTAATACCATCTACATCTGATAATTAGAGATGTCGCCTAACAGATGCTTCAGTAATGATGAATTCGAATTTACCAGTTTTTATTTTACCTTTCCCAGTAATTTTCCCTCCTTTAGAATTACCTCCAAAGGCAACAAATCCTCCATCAATTTCTTCATAATCTGTAAGATAGGATCTGTTTCCTGTCATGTGCCTAAAGCATCCACTATCAATCACTCCTTTATCCTTTAAATCTTGCTGTGGATTGCCCTGCACATAATGGTAGGAAAATTAGTTTATTTTGGGGACCCAAGCCATTACTGACTTGGATCTGCCTTGTGCATCAATATAGTCAAATCTTTTAAAGGACATTGATGCACCATTATTTCTGGAGACATGGTCTAAAACTTTGTGCTTTGGTCTCCAAACCCAACATGCTGAGGCCTTAACAACATTTCTGTTGATCCCAACTTAAGATCGATTCCTTAGCTTGTAAAGGTTAAGTTACTTTGGATAAATCGAAAACAACTATGGTAGAAACTTTGTTAATACTAAAGAGTATGCGGAATCTACTCTTTAATACTTAGAAGAATATAAATGAAATAGTAAACTATATGAACAATGATATTACTGAAAAGCTCTAATATTATTATCAATAATACGAGTACTCTATGTAGTACTAGGGTTTATAACCTTGAAGCTATATATCAAAATGTATATGTGTATATCAATAACCATAACATAGTATCTTCTTTTATACACCAAGGAGTCCTTTACAAGATAACTACAAATCTTCTATAAATCTAATAGATAACTACAAATCTTCTAACTTAATAAGATATACATATCTTTTACAAAGATATCTCATACTTACCCTGTAAGTAATCTTGATAAAAAATCTTCATCTTAATTCTTTCTCTTGTCTTTATCCTTCTAACAGTAGAAACTCTTCTAGCAGTTGTAACCAGCAGCATTAACTTTCATACCAGCAGCACTAACTTAGCAGTATTAACTCCAAGATCATCATGAAGCCTTTTGATCCCAACAATCCTCCCTTAAACTTGATGTTCATCTTCTAAATCTTCATGTTTCTTGATTAAAAGCTTTATCTTTACTAAGAGGATGCATTCAAACACTTTCAGGATTCTTGAGCTGTTTTGTCATGAGCTTAAGAAGTTGATAGCACATCTCATTCCAATGGTCAGTTTGAAGCTTCTTGTTGAGCCTTTTTGTGATTGTTGCACGTGTGAGTGAATGCTTTTTCTCTACCAGCATAAAGATATGCAGATTTTGAAATCTCACAAAATGTACTCCACTTGAAGAAAATAGCTTCCAAACTACCACATTGTATCCTTGTAGATTTCTACATACTTCACTTTCTACATCTAGTTCAAACATCACTTTCAGATCACCCCATAACACTCTTTCATATGCCTCCTCTGGCCTTGTATTCCCATGTTTAGCTTTAACCAACTTCCAGAGTGTTTCTAGGTCTTCTTTGTCAATGTTCTAAAGCATCTTAATCATTAATGAGTACCTCCTTGAACTTCCATCAGCTCTTATGATTTGAAAGTATCCCATTTTTCCTTCTTTGATGATTTTCTAGTCAACAATGATTGGGGGCTTAGTGGCTAATGGTATAGCATCAACTGCTATTTCTTCTTCATCAACAACAATCTCCATATGCCTTTTCATCTCAGCTTCTTCTTGATCAGCATGTATCTTTTGCTTCTTAATTCTTTCTTGTTCTAGCTATGTGCCTACTCTTCTAGAACTGCTTTCTTCTGCTCTTGTTACACTGCCTTCATCTTTCTCTTTACCTCCTTTCACCACTTCAGAATCCATAGATACAAATGAGTCTATCCAACCCATGGTCTTGTCAAAAGCCTTCTGAACTTCATCAAAGCTTTTGTTCTTCAACTGACTGTGAGTGAATCCAGCCATGTTCTTCAGATAGGTACACATTTAATTTCTCTTTTGAGCTTTGGTTGGTGGTTTTCTTCTCTGCTCTTCTGCTATAAGTCTTTCAAAATGTTTCTTTCGTTTATCCATGAGTTCTACAAACAACTTTGACTTTTCTTCAACGATCAACTCTTCCTGTTCTTGTGCCTGTAATCTTGCAGCTAACTCATAATCTGCATCTATCATAGCTTGAACATTATCCCATTCAACAATGTTTGCATCTTCTTCTCTTTGTTTTGCATCTTCTTTTCTTCTTCTTCCAATTCAACATTTAACTGAGCTTGAAGTTTTTGAGGAATTTCTTCATCAATCAAAATTTGATCTTTCTTTTTCAAAGGCTTCTCAGGTTCTATCATCTTTGCCTTGCCTTTATCTTTAGCCTGTGGAAATTGTGATAGTTGTGAAGGTGATGTTATTTTTGTAAATTCACTTAGCTCTTGAACTACAACTCCTCTAGCCTTGGGTCTTGTAACATCAGTTATAGTTGTTGTAGCAGCAGTTGTAACAGCCTTAGGTTTGGTTGCTTTGATCTCTATTAAGGTCTGAGCTAGAGTTAACTCATCAACAGTTGTTGTTGTAGCACTGACAATAGTAACTTCAGCAGTACTAACTACCTTTTCAACCTTAACTTCCTGCTCATCTAAAACTCCTGTATCAAACATTAAATTATCATCATCTCTCTCCTAAGCCTCATCAACCAAAGTAACCTCTGCATTAGCATCAAGATCAGCAATTTTCCTCCCCTGTTTGGATGCATCCTCCTGAGCACCCAAACCTTCATCTTCAGAGGATTCTATTCTTGCAGTTCTACCAACCTTCCTTAACCTTTTAAGCCCTGGAGTTCTTGACTTATTCCTCCTCTCTAGCTTTTTGACCCTCTCCTTTAATTTAGCAATCTCTACAGCTTGAGAGGTCTTTGTGTTCTCCAAGTCAAGAACTTTTTGTGACAAGTTGGTACAAAGTTCCATTAATTCATTTAGTTTCAGTCTATCCTCACTATTGAGTAGTGAATCATTGGAATGTATAGATACATGCTTCTTATTTGCAGCCTCATTAGTAATAGGCTCTATAGAACCACTAGGTTGAGGAACCTCAATGTCTTTCCTCTGTTTCCTCCTTGGTTGTTTCTTCTGAGGCTGTGATGTAGATGGTTGAATAATAGTGGGTATGTGTTGAGGATCAGTTGGTATTTCTGAACCCTTACCTAATTCTTTAAGAGCTTGAACCATCCTAGTTTGAAATAAAGGGGTAACTCTCCTAGAAAAACCTTTTCCTTCTCTCTTCATATTAGCAAAGACCTTCTTAGTGTGAGAAGGGGTAACATAAATTTCTTTATGTTTGGTCATTCCTTCATCTTGTTTATCCAGGAGCACTTGCACAAACCTTGGATACATTAGAAATTTAACCCCACCCTCCAAGTTCTTCACTATATTATCAAAAATATACTTGGAAAAGTTGAATTTTTAGTTTATGGCAAGACAGATGATAGCTGAGGCCATAGTGCTACTAAATTTGTTCCAAGTAGTAGTCTTAACACTAAGGCATTGCAGAATTATATGGATAAGAAATTTCCATTAAGGTGAAAAGAAATCTTTATAGAATGTAAGCTTTTGTGTAAGATTTTCATACCCTATGAGTGTCAGCTATTCAAAAATTGTCGCATTTGGAAGACATTCAGTACCTTCAGCATCTTTTAATTAAAGAGCTCTTCTTACACTCGTCTCAATGACGATCACCTTCTTCCCATCTACTAGGGCTTGTATCTGCACTTCCCCATTGATAGTTTTTGCCTTAGCAGTAGCCCAGAACTGCTTAATGCATGAAGTATAAATGGTGGGATTCACCGTTAGCGCATATCTGATAGAACTTGCATTCAAAAAATCAATCATTCCCTAAAACCCATCACTTTCTTCGGGTTTTTCCAAAAACGCAACCAAATTGTGAGTTTCAGCAAACTTTAGGTTCGACATTGTGTTGGGTTTTGATGATTAAGAATGAAATTAAGTTAGGGTTTATGATTAGAGGGTATAACAAAGATTGAAATCGATTAAGTGATTGAATGAAACCCTCAATTGAAGTATTTATGAAATCGCCCTCAATAGCATTAACTTGAACTAGCGGTACTAAGTTAAGCCTAACAGCATTAACTGATCCAGCAGTAGCCCAGCAGTAGTAAGTTATGCTTGGCATCATTAACTTAACCAGCAGTAGTAAGTTTATGCCTAACAACATTAACTAACACTGGCAGTAGTAAGTGTATGCTTAACAACATTATATTTGAGTCACCAGCATTAACTTCAATTTTGTTCCAAAAAGCATTTCCATTATCAAATTTGATTCTTACAAGCTCTCTTTCTGTTTTTATTCTCACTATATCTCTTAATTCTTTTTCTCACTGAATCACTCTGTCTGTTTTTATGTCGCACATCTCTCTTTCTGTTTTTCATTCTCACAAATTCTCTCATTTCTTTTAGCTCACAAAGTCACTCTTTCTATTTTTATTTCACACATCTCTCTTTCTGTTTTTCATTCTTACCAATTCTCTCAATTCTTTTAGCTCACAAAGTCACTCTTTTTATTTTTCTTTTACACATCTGTGAAACACTAAAAAGGTTAAACTGTAACTCATTAACAAAGTACACATCCTCAAAATCAAGCTTACCAATTTTAAGAGTTCCTTTACCAGTAATTTTCCCTCCTTTGGCTCCTCCCCCAAAGGTAACATATCCTCTATCAAATTCCTTAAAGTCTGAGAGATAGGACATGTTACCTGTCATGTGCCTTTAGCATCCACTGTCAACATAGCCTTGATCTTCTTTTTGTGGATGACCCTGCACATAAAAATAACAAAAATTAGTTTCCTTTGGGGACCCAAGCCATCACTGAGTTGGATCTGCCTCGTGCATCAACATAATTATGTCTCTTCAAAGTAATTGATGCACTATTAAGTTTGGTAGGTCTCCAAACCTAACATGTTGAGGCCTTAACAGCATTAACCTGATTTGCCCTTACAGCATTAGCTACTACTGAATTTGGCCTAGTAGTATTAACTGCTTTTGGCCTAGCAGTATAAAATTTTCCCTTAGCTGTATTAACTTTTTGGCTAGAATTTTTGTTAGTTAATGTTGTTCTTATTTGATAGGGCCTCTTTACAGTTGATTGTGCTGATTTAGAAAAATATGACATTGGTCTAGCACTATAAACTATAGTTTTGGGATGAGCAGTATTAACAGGCCTAGCAGTATTAAGTGATCTTAGGCCAGTTTTCATTTAAACTGCTCTTGGAACCATGTTCCTGTGAGCACTAAGGTAAGCCTTTTTAGCAGAATAATTGTAATTCACCCTTGTATAATTATTCCCAGATACCACCCTTTCCCTTTGATGGTAATTGCATTTAGCCTACACATGGTCAAAACATCCACAGACAAAACAAGCTTATTGTACATCACAAAGTCACTTCCTAGCTGTTGGGACTTCTGATTATTCCAGTTTCTTTGATTCCCCTAGTACTTTATGACCTATATATTTTAGAATATTTAACTGGTTTCCTGACTAGTTTTTCTTGTTGTTTAGGTCTAATAAATTCTATCTTAGTAACAGTAGGAGAACCAGTTTTCTTCTCTAATTTATCATCTGACACCAACTTCTTAACCAAAGGGGTATCAGGAGATTCCCTAACCTCTTTAGAAAAATTTTCACTAACACTCTTACTAGTCTTAGGTCCATATCCTTCAAACTCAGGCTGTTGGAACTCCTCTAGACCAAAGTTGGACAAATCAAACTTTGGGGGTGAAAATAACCCTGCAGGGAGAGGTGGAACAACATTATAGCTTGCAAACCCTACACCCTTTCTACTTTTATCAGGTATCTGACTTCCTATTAATTTTTCTAGACTCTTAGAATCATTATCAAATTTTTCAATTTTAAGTTGATTGCTTTCTTTTTCTTGCTTAAGCTTTTCTAACTCACTTTTAAGCATGCTAATTTCTGAGTCTTTATATGAGATATCTCTTTTAAGAACAGCAAGTTGCTCACAAAAAATAACCTCATTCTTTTTGTAAAAGACAAGTTGCTCTTCTACAGATGCTAACCCTCTTTTATAAGTAGCTAAACTGAAATCAGATTTGTTAAACTCTATTCTTAAATCATCAAGTTGAGTTTTAAGAGTTTCAAAGCTTTTTAGATAGGTTTTTGAACAAGTTTTGTCATTATGTACCTCAGAGTCTGAAAAAGCCATAAGAGCCATGTTTGTAGGGACTTCATCATCTGCCATATAGCTCCAGTCAAAACCAGCTCCATCAATAGCCACCATGGCTTTGGAAGAAGTTTCTTCCACATTTACAGTCCTTCTAGAGCTGTCTTGATTCCTGTTCCTGCTATCTTGGTTCCTAGGTCCTCTGCATTCCCTTGCAAAGTGTCCCATCTTGTGGCAGTTGAAACACTCCACCTTGGACTTGTCATATCCAGCTGTGTCACTCCCATTGATAGTGATCTTTCTACCAGTTTTCTGGAAAAACCTTCTTGTCCTCATGCTCAGCAATGCTAACTGCCACTTCAAATCCATCTCTTCTAATTCATCTTCATGGATTTGTTCAAGGTCCTCATATACAAGTTGAGACCCGTTTGGTTGACTGGCCAAAAATGCATAAACAGTGTCATCACTTAAGTTAGTAGTACTAACTTGAGTACTAGCAGTGCTAACTTGAGTGCTAGCATGGCTAACTTGAGTGTTAGTAGCACTAACTCCGTAAGCAGTATTAACTTCATTAGTACTGCTAGGGGATGACACAAAAGCCATAATGCTAAGAACTTAAGCGTGAGCTTACAGTTCCTTAAAACTCTTGTTTCAACAATCTTGAAATTGTGTAGAGATCAACAAAGCTCATTGTGTCCTAGATTAGGTGTTATCTCCAGACCGACAACATGAAGTGATTCCACTCAGAAGGCAGACTTCTCAAAAATTTCAAATTGAGATCTTCTTGTGAAATATTTTCACCCAAGATAGCCAACTGACTTACAATCTTCTAAAGCCTGTTAAAAATAGAGTCAAGAGACTCTGTGCTTGGAGCACTAAATTTCTCATACATTTGCTTCAAAAGAGTCTTCTGAGTCCTCTTTGTGGCTTCATTATCACCAAATCTTGTTTGTATAACATCAAACAAAGTCTTAGCATCCTTGTACTGATTAAATGTCATTAGATGTTCATTAGGAAGTGCTAGTAACATACTTCTTGGCCTTCAACATCCCAATTCTGTTAGAACCTTTTCTCAGTAGTTTAAATGAGACCCGGGAATTAGTGACTTTGAGGTACCATCAGCATTTGTTGTTGTTTGAGCTGCTGGTTTGAATGAGTTTCCATTCTCTATGACATCCCATAGAGCATAGTCTTATACTTGAAAGTATTGCTCAATCCTTAGCCTCCACATATCATATTCACCCTGTTTGAGAATGGGCAACTTTGCAGTAGTAGTGGTTTGAGCAGTTTCTAGATCTATCTCTTCCTTGTGAATAAAGGGTTCTTCTTGTTAGTTTCTTCTAGATCAAAGTTTTAGAACACAAGCTCTGATACCACTTGTTGATCCCAACTTAAGATCGATTCCTTAGCTTGTAAAGGTTAAGTTACTTTGGATAAATCCAAAACAACTATGGTAGAAACTTTATGAATACTAAAGAGTATGCGGAATCTACTCTTTAATACTTAGAAGAATATTAATGAAACAGTAAACTGTATGAACAATGATATTACTGAAAAGCTCCAATATTACTATTATCAATAATACAAGTACTCTGTGTAGTACTAGGGTTTACAACCTTGAAGCTATATATAAAAAACGTATGAATGTGTATATAAAACCAAATCCTAGGATCTCCTTTTATACACCAAAGAGTCCTTTACAAGATAACTACAAATCTTCAATAATTCTAATAGATAACTGCAAATCTTCTAATTTAATAAGATATACATATCTTTTACAAAAATATCTCATACTTATCCCGTAAGTAATCTTGATAAAAAAATCTTCATCTTAATCCTTTCTCTTGTCTTTATCCTTCTGACAGTAGAAACTCTTCTAACAGTTGTAATCTTTCAGCAGCTGTAAGGAGCAGCATTAACTTTTATACCAGCAGCACTAACTGTGTACAAGCAATAGTAACTACTTAGAATATTTTGTTCATTCTTCACCAGCAGTACTAAGTTACACTAGTAATACTAACTTTATGCTAACAGTTGTAACTTTACTCAAGCATTACTAATATATACTAGCAGTACTAAGTTACACTAACAGTAGTAACTTGTATACTAGTAGTATTAACTACTTAGTAATATTTCTTCTAAGTCTCTGAGCAGTCTTAACTTCCATTGACAGTAGTAATATATACTAGCAGTAGTAACTCTAACCTTAGCAGCAGTTACTTCCAAACAGCATCAAGAAGCTTTTAATCCTAACAAATTGCTAGAAGAAAGACAAAATGTGGATTTAAGTACTCGAGAAAAGCTAATAATGGATGATATAATTCGGGAGAAAAATGCATAGTTTGCGGATTTTGAAAAGGAAATTAACTATCTGAAACAAACTCTTTCTAAATAATCAAAGGAAAAGGAATTATTAACAAAAACATTTAATGCTTTGAAAAACGAACCCAAAGAAAAAAAGCTAAGAATATTGATAAAAAAAATTGCTTTGGACAAGAAAGTTAAAGAACTAGACACTATTGTTGTAAAATGGGTCAATCCGCGCAAACTGTGCATATGCTCACGAAACCATAAGTTTTCTATGATAACAACCTGAAAAAAGCTCTTGATTTTTAAAATCCTTTCTATCTTAAGAAAGCTCAGCAAATTAGGCCAATGCTTTATGATGGTAGTGTTATTGCTAAAGAAGCCAATATGATTTCAATTGCTGATTCTAAAGAGACTTTGATGCTTGAGGAAGAGAGTCGATCAAAAATGCTTTTAAAACAAAGTGATCCAAAAGTCCTAGAAAAGAAAGTTAACATTAAACCAATTAATTATGCTGAGCTAAATCGATTATCTGAAGATTTTGGTAAACGTTTTGTCCTACAACAAGAACTGTCTGATGAACAAGCTTTTCGGTTACAAACTTCACATCCTAATACTGGCCAATCTGCTTCTTTGCCTGACAAAATTGAGGCTCCTCGGGAACTTCCTAAGGTAAGCCTGGTTAATACAAGCCTTAAAAAGATTAAATACCATCTTGACCAATTTGAAAATGTGGTGAAAAAGCAGATAGCGCCCGATGCTTTAACAGAAGGGGAATATGGGTTTGAACACACTAAAGCTGTTTTTCTAAAAGAAATAATTCCATTTGTAAAGACCTTAATAGACATATTCAATGTTTTTGATAAAGATCTTTTAAATGAGGTAACTGAGGTACATATAAATGTTAACCAGATGGAAGCTGCTGTTCAACAGTATCCTGTAGACAAACAGTGCTTTGAAATTCAAAAGAAATAATTTTTGATTGAATACGATCAACTCTTGGATCAAATCATTTCTCAAGATATTGTGAATATTGTTGTAAATTCTTCATTGGATATAAATACTTCTGTGAATGTGAATTCTTCTATTGCTATGAATGATTATGTGAATTATGTGGAAATGTGCAACAAGTGTCTCGAAATTGAAGCTGAGCTTATCAAACAACACAACATGGTTGAAAAAGATGAGTATAATAGACTTTCGAAAAGCTTTTCTAAACTTGAACAACACTGCATTTCTCTTGAACTTGCAATACAACTCAATAAAGAAATTTTTCAAAAGAATAACACATCTGTGAACCAAACTGAACCTTCATTTGATTTATTATTTGAATTGAACAATTTGAAAGCTAAGCTTCAAGCAAAAGATACAACAATCGAGAAGTTGAAAGAAAACATTAAACGTTTGAATAAAACTTCACCACAAACAATGTGAAAAAGGACATAGATGAGATTGAGGCCATCAACATAGAACTGGAACATAGGGTGACAAAACTTATTGCTAAGAATGAGCATTTGAAACAGACTTATAAACAACTCTATGATTCAATTAAACCATCATGTGTTTAGGCTAAAGAACATGCTGAATCGCTGGTTAATCAATTAAATCAAAAGTCTGTTGAAATTACTTATTTAAATGCTCAACTCCAAGAAAAGGTTCTTGTCATAACAGCAATAAAAAATGATCTTAGGAAATTCAAAGGAAAAAGACATAGTTAACAATGTTGCCCAAGTGTCAAATGATACCACTATTGCTCTCGGAATGTATAAGCTTAACCCGTAACTTTAGGCCTCCTAAGGATAAGAATAATAGGGAAACTCACATATACTACCTTAAGCACACTATGGAACAAGCTTCTATTCCTAGGGAGATAGTTAAACAAGCCAAATCACTAAACCCTTTAGATAGTGCATCTTACTCTGCCTGTAAGCATGTTAAGCTGGTTCAAGAGTTGCTAGGATATGTTAGAGATATCTGCCCTGATATTCACAAAACTTGTGAGAAATTAGTTGTTGTCACACCTATCAACAAAAAGAAAATGGTTAAGTTTACTAAACCCGTCACATCATCAAGCACATCCCAAAAATAGTTAGGCTCTTCCCAAACAAAGACCAAATAAACCACTAACATTCTGTGTCAACTTCTACAGGAGTAATCAGGTCTACTAAATCTAGCAGGTCAAAGTCTACAGACAATACAAAGAATGTTAGGATCCTGCATATTTCAAGTAGTACCCAAAAGAAGAATAAAGTAAAAGACCACTCTAGGATAGTTAAGTCTTGTTTAAATAAACCAAATTGTGTTGTTGAACCATCTGGAAATGCACATGTGCAGCATTCCAAATTAAATACAAATTCTGAGCTAATGTGCATTAAATGTATTAGTTCTATGTTTGATGCTAGACATGAATTGTGCTTTCTTGAATTTGTTTGTGATATGAATGCGAGTTCCAAATCTAAGTCTGTTAAGAAAGCCAAAAAGAAAGAAGAATGGAAACCTACAGGAAAAGTGTTTACTAAAATTGGATATAACTTGAGACCCACGGGAAGGACTTTCACTTTAGTCAGAAATATCAGTGCCCTTTAACTAGGATTACAGCCACTAATAAAGTGCCTTTTAGGGAAACCCATTCCTCTAGAATTAACCTGGCACAAGAATTCAGAGTAACTAAGGTTTTATACTAGTAACCAAAGGTAACTAAGACTACTGGTTCTAAAATAGCAAACCTAAGATTACAAAATCTGTGATTTCTAACAAAACAGAACCCGATACATCTCGGGGAACCCGATACATCTCGGGGATCCAATACTTCAGTTGCTCCATCTTGTTCTTCTATTGTCGATCTCAGGTTGTCCAAATTGTTTTGTGGTATTTGGACTCCGGATGCTCCAAGCACATGACTAGA
Organism: Tanacetum coccineum; assembly: GCA_026074375.1. Taxonomy (NCBI): domain Eukaryota; kingdom Viridiplantae; phylum Streptophyta; class Magnoliopsida; order Asterales; family Asteraceae; genus Tanacetum; species Tanacetum coccineum. The sequence continues at coordinate 58,850 of BQNB010005815.1, read as the reverse complement.
GATCGCTCTCAGCTCACCAATTTTGTTCACAAGTTTCTCGGTATTATCAAGTTTGGTATTGACCAGATTGCAAAGATTATGGGCTATGGTGATTATTAGATAGGGAATATCACAATCTCAAGGGTTTATTTAGTAAGAGGGGCTAGGGACACAATCTATTTCCTGTTGGTCAATTCTGGCTACTCGAATCTTGAAGTATCTTTTATGAAAACACACGAGCTTTGTGTTCGTAATTTTTAAGTTAATTGATTTAATCTCAGGAGCTCGAGAAAACAACCATTATACTTTGTCAATTAGGTATAAGATGGCGTCTTCTCCTATAGTCTCTTGTCCAAAATCCCAAAAACCAAATCAGGTTCTGCATCGGACGTTTGTCACATTGAAACTTTGGTTCTATAAATCATTTGGCTAAACAATGTCTCCCTGTACGAGGTCTTCCCTAAATTAACATTTGAAAAAGATCATCTGTATCGTCATGTACTATTGGTAAAAGCAAGAAACATCACATAAACCACAATCTGTAAGACACCAATTAGAAAAACTAATCTTGGCACAGTTGATCTTGTTGGCCTAGCCGTGTAGCTAGTGTAAATGGAAAATTCCATCCTCGTGCTTGATGGATGATTACCTCGGTTCATATGGGTGAAGTTTTTAGCATCAAAGGATGAAGCTCCTGAATTATATATTCAAGTATCTAAAAAAGATACAATTATATTGAATGCAACCGTCCATGGAGACATTCATACAGAGAATGAACTGAGTTTGTAATCAAATCATGCGAGACTCTATGAACAGGTTAACATCTCGCCAAGAAACACCGGTTGCGCGAACTCCACAACAAAATGGTGTTGTTATTGAAATGAGAAAATCGTACGCTTGTTTTAAAGCTGCTCGTATAATGGTTAATCTTCGTCACAAGCTCCTTTATTTCTATGAGCCAGCGTCATTTCTAGACCGCATGATACACCCAACACGATCCATTATACATGAAGCCATGGAAAAAATCCTTATGAGCTCTTACATGATAGAAAACCTGATTTATCCTACCTTCAATTCTTTGGTGCACTTTGCTACCCAAACAATGATAGTGAGAATCTGGTCAAATTTCAAAGCTAAAGCAGATAAGATATTTTCATTGGATATGCACCCAATAAGAAAGCTTACCGTATCTACAACCGACGTACTCGAAAAATCATTGAAACCATTAATGTTATTTTGATGAGCTGACGGCAATGTCTTCTGAACACTTGGGTTTTGAGGACACGGCTTCAAACTATGACTCCTTGCAACAACCATTTCAAGGACCTCGTTACAAATCCTAATCTTCAACAACCATAATAATCCACCATCAAGATAGATTGGGAATCGTTTGTTCCCAACCTATGTTCGATGAATACTTTAATCCTCTAACAATTGCGGTCCTCTCTAGTTTCCAGTCGCTGCTGCACAAGACCATCTTCACAACAAAATGGTGTCGTTGAAAGGCGAAATCGTACTCTTGTTGAAGTCGCTCATACAATGTTAATTTACGCAAAAGATCCTTTATTTCTATGGGCCGAAGTAGTCACTTACACCCAAAACCAATCCATTATATGGTGTCACCATGGAAAAACTCCTTTTGAGCTCTTACATGACAAAAAACCCGATCTATCTTACCTTCATGTCTTTGGTTCACTTTGCTATCCAAATAATGATAGTGGGGATTTAGGCAAACTTCAAGCTAAAGCTGATATAGGCATTTTCATTGGATATGCACCTAAGAAGAAAGCTTACCTTATCTGTAACTGACGTACCCAAAAAATCATTGAAACCATTCATGTCGATTTTGATGAGCTAACGGAAATGGCTTCTGAACAAACCAGTTCAGGACCCGGACTTCAATCTATGACTCATGCAACATCCAGTTTAGGACTCGTTCCAAACTTTATTCCTTAACAACATTGTATTCCACCACCTATAGATGATTGGGATCGTTTGTTCCAACCTATGTTCGATGAATACTTTAATCCTCCAACAATAGCTATCTCTCCAGTTCCAGTCGCTACTGCACCAAGAGCTATTGATTTAGCCGATTCACCTGTGTCTACGTCAATTGACCAAGATGCTCCATCAACAAGTATCCCATCAACACAATATCAAGAACATTCTCTAATTATTTCTAAAGGTTTTAAAGAATCACCAAAAACACTACATTTTCATGATGATCCACTTCATGAATCTCTTCATGAAGACTCGACTTCTCAGGGATCGTCATCTAATGTAAGACCAATCCACACTCTATTCGAATCACTTGGTAGATGGACTAGGGATCATCCTGTAGCAAATGTAATCAGAGACCCTTCTTGATCTGTCTCCACCAAAAATCAACTACAGACTGATTCCATGTGGTGTTATTTTGATGCCTTCCTAACTTCAGTCGAACCAAAGAACTTCAAACAAGCAATGACTGAACTGTCATGGATCGATGCAATGCAAGAAGAAATTTATGAATTTAAAGACTACAAGTTTAGGAATTGGTGCCGTGTCCAGATAGGGTCATGTTGATCAAACTAAAATGGATTTATAAGGTCAAGATGGACGAATTCGGTGGAGTACTAAAGAATAAGGCTAGATTAGTTGCTTAGGGATTCAGACAAGAGGAAGGAATCAATTTTGAGGAATCATTTGCACCGGTTGCTAGAATAGAGGCCATACGTATCTTTGTAGCTAATGCAACCAACAAGAATATGATGATTTTCCAAATGGATGTCAAAACGGCTTTCTTAAATGGCGAGCTCAAAGAGGATGTCTATGTTTCTCAACCAGAAGGATTTGTGGATTAAGATAACCTATCGCATGTGTATAAGCTTAAGAAGGCCCTGTACGATCTCAAACAAGCACCACGTACATGGTACGACATGCTGTCAAGTTTCCTCATTTCATAACGCTTCTCCAAAGGTGCAGTTGATCCGACACTCTTCACACGAAAAGTAGGAAACGACTTATTATTGGCTTTCAATTCAATAAGAATCATCTGTACTGCGACAACAAAAGTGCGATTGCTTTATGCTGCAACAACGTTCAACACTCAAGAGCAAAGCTCATCGATGTACGCTATCATTTTATAAAGGATCAGGTGGAGAATGGAATAGCAGAACTCTACTTTGTTCGGACGAAATATCAAATGGCTGACATCTTTAACAAACCCTTGCCAAGAGAAAGATTCAATTTCTTGATCGAGAAGCTAGGTATGAGAAGCATGTCTCCAGAAACACTAAAATATCTGATAGAGAAAGAGGACGAGTAAAGGTGGTTACTCGCGGTATATCCTGTATCATATGTACATAAGAAAACATAAAAACACAAAAATATTATTCTTTTATATAAATTTTTTCAAAAAGAAAATTAAAAAAATAAAAAAATATCAGAAAAATATAAAAATAAAATTAATTTGCATGTACCATCCTAAAAATCAAAAACAATTTACGGCCATACAATGTCATTTAAAAATCATACGAGGCTGTAAAATAATTCGAGCAGAAGTTCAAAAGCTTTTAAAACATGCCAAAAATGGCTTGCTATTATTTCCGATAGCAACCCGGTCATCATCTTAAAGGCAAGTATTTCAAAAAGAAAAATTGACCTCACAACGGGAATTTATTCTCGGGCATGGTCTACTTTATGACCATGCAAAGACTTGTGATTACTTTGCATCACAACTCGTGCTTCTTATATTCCATTAGTGTATGTGTCAATGCGCTTATGTGTTAAAACAAGATAAATCTTATTTTCTGTGGTTTTGTTTTAAAAACAAAAATTTAATATCTGAAAGTCATTTGAAAATCATTTTCAAAGACATTTAACCACTCAAACAATGACTACGGCTCTTTAAATATAAAACGGGTCATTGTATTTAAAAATCATGAGGGGGATAAAATGTCAATCTTCTTCATTAAAATCAGTAGTGATAAATGGAAAAAGGTTTTAAAACAAACATAGTGTTAAACAATTCGGAGGTGGATTTAATTAAGTTAGACTTATGTGAGCTTAACTGTTAATTTGTTTTATGCCTTGTAGGGAGTAAATTGCAAAAATAAGTTGCTAGGTATGATAGTTAAAACATTAGGGACTAAATGTGCCATTTGTTAAACTTGTTTATGCCTAATAAAACTTATCTATAAAATTTTCTAAGGATATAATAGTTGAGGGGGCAAAAGGGTTAAAAACAAAAATTGTTTTATAAACCCCTCACCCCCTATCTATAAACAGTAACAAACACAAACACTTTTCAATTTTGTTTCTTTCCTCTCCCTCACTAAAAATCGTCCAACCTTCAACCATCAAATCCAACCATTTTTGTGCTTAAGGTATATCTTTAAGATTGTTCCCCACACCCTAAACGTCTCATTTCTCAAAGGAATTAGGGTGAAACCCGTTTTTGAGATCGAAAACCCTAAAAATTGATTTAGGGTTCTTCAAAATCAAAAGTGGGTAAAACCCTAAATTGATTAAGGGGCTTTGTTCGTTTAAGGATGCTTAACACTTGTTTGAAACAGTTTTGAATTTCGTTAACATATGGTTAAGTTTTATTTGATTCTTGTATGCGAAAATATGTGAAAATGGGTAGAAATAGGAAATGTACATGGGTTTGTGTTTAGAAAGTGTTAGAACCCACCTTTGTATGCATTTATGTCTTTATATCCTTTGTATGCGCATTAATAAAACATGTTTAAGTGATTCATGTGTGTTCGAGTTCATTTTGAGTTTATTTGGAAATTTTAGTGGTTAAATTCTTGTTTGTAATGAGCCAAATGATGTTATGTGTTCATAAGATGCTTATATAAATGTCTCATGATGTTTAAAAAACACTAAGATTACAATTTGTATAACTGAGGCGAATTATGAAAAACATGAAGGAGGCGAATTAATTCTGCCTTTAGAAGGCGAATTAATTCTCCGTTTAGGAGGCGAATTAGTCCTCTTCCTTTAGGAGGCGAATTAGTCATTTCCTTTAAGGAGGCGAATTAGTCATTTCCCTTTAGGAGGAGAATTAGTCATCTTCCTTTAAGAGGTGAATTAGTCATTTCCCTTTAGGAGGTGAATTCGTCATATCCCTTAAGGAGGCGAATTAGTCATATCCCTTAAGGAGGAAAATTAGTCATATTCCTTTAGGAGGCGAATTAGTCTTATCTCTTAAGGAGACGAATTAGTCATATTCCTTTAGGAGGCGAATTAGACTTTTTGCTTAAGGAGGTGAATTAATATACTCCTTTAGGAGGCGATTTAAAACATTATTTAGGAGGCAAATTAAAAATGGTTAATTTTGCAATCTAAACAAAGTTTGATAAATGCCTGTCTGTTATTAACACAACATGCCTTGTAGTGTCATATATAAACTTGGTTATATATAAACTGTATTGGCAAACTTGTAACAACCGACATTTTTCAGAACTTTAAATGACTATTTTACCCTTTGACTTTTCAGGTCTGACTTGACTTTTGATCATTTATTATCACATAAAAACGATTAATGCGTAACCGGTAATTTTTCGGAACATCGTTATATAATAAATCATAATTATTATTACATATATCTCATTTACAAATTTATTTTTCAAACTTATTTGACTTGAAAACGAGAAAATGTATGATATTCGTAGGTTTGACTTATCAAAAACGACTCACCAAAGTGAATTATTAATTATGAGGTATATTAGCATTTGTCAAAAAATGACATTCCGGACAACTTTTCAGTTTTACCTGAGACCCAAAAACATGCAGAAAATGACTAAAATACCCTCGCAAAATTTTGAAAACGAGAACAACGCATACCGACACGAAAATAATTAAATTACATTTAATTATCACTTTTTATTAAATAAAAATATTTAATAAATTATTTATCATTGTATTCAGAAACGTTTGTTAAAACGCCAATATTCCAGTTAAAGTTCATTTAACGGACAAAGTTTATTAGTGATACACAAATAAATAATAAACATTTAAAATAAATGTTATAAAACAATTATGAAATACTAGTCATGTGAATACTCATTTTCGTAGGAAAAACTATTTGGAAAACAATGGCGCAACTTTCGCATTTTGAATCGTCCATTAACTAGCCTAAACGAGTCCCGAACCATTATCTTGCAAAAATTACACTTTTGGTCCCTATGGAAATATTTACACAATTAACCCTCATCTATTTTGGACTTGTCACATTCTTTTATAACTTTTGAGTATATAGATCAAAGTTATTAGGGTTTCATTGATTTGTGTTTTAACCCTAGCCTCCAACATATTCTCCCATCCCCTCTATAATTTTCGGCGATCGGCGCTGCTTCTGGCTAGCCGCCCGCCACCACCAACCACCGTTGTTACCACCTCCCTTCAACTTCGCAAAAAAAAAAAAAAATAAAAAAAAAAAAAAGGGGGGGGGGGGGGGGGGGGGGGGGGGGGGGGGGGGGGTGTGAAAAAAAAACCAACAAAAAAAAAACAACATCACTGGCACCCGCACCCCCCTCCACGCGGCCACCACCAACCGACACCATCATCCCCATCCCTCACCACCACTGCTATCATCACTCCGACGACACCATCGCCACCGTGCCACCAATAGCCACCACATTGCCACGCACACCACCGCACCACCAAACCAACAACATCATCACCACTCCGCCACCGCACCACCAAACACCACCTCCAAAGCAGTCGCACCATCATCATCACACCACCAAGGGTGTGTGTGGTTTTCTTAAGCCACCAAGGGTGCATGTGGTTTTCTTAAACCAACAGGGTGCATGTGGTTTTTCTTAACACGACAAATGGGTGCGTTTGGTTTTAAGGAAAACACCACGGGGGTGTGTTTGGTTTGACAGAAACACAACATAGGGTGCGTTTGGTTTTGATAAAAACCTACTAGGGTGCGTTTGGTTTTAGCGACAGCCTTTAGGGCGTGTTTGGTTTATAAAAATCAACTAATAAACATATTACAATATTTAGTAATACAATCGGATCTAAATGGTGGTTAATTGGTTAAATAAATGTGTTATTATTATTTTTGTTTTTGTGTTTTTTTAACCTTTAGGGTGCGTTTGGATCTGCCTTAAATTGCCTTTAGGGTGCGTTTGGTTCTCTGATTTGCAGCCAAACGGGGCGTTTGGTTATGTGGTTAGCAACCAACAAGGGTGTTTGGATTTGTGTTTTACAACCCAGGAGGGGTGTTTGGTTCGCTGTTTAACAGCAGTAAGGGGTGTGTTTGGTATTGCTTATTTTATCACTTGATGATCTCGTCTAGATATATATTAAGCTATATGGATATTGCAACATAAATTGATTGATTAAAAGTGAAAAACATTGAATTTATTAAACATGGGAAACATCGTATAAATGAATAGGTCATGCCAAAATTTATAAAAATTTCTATATTTAGTATTTTCAAATTAAAACTTCTATTATCTTGGAAACCCAATAAAAAAAGGATGAAGTTTATAATCTTAAGATATTCTATTTATAATTATACAATAACCCGGTAAATAAACAAAAACTATACTATTACAAACGAGGTTTTAGCTAAAACCCATCAAGGAAAACGAAATACTAACTTATTAAACATTATTTTAAAACGTGCGTTTACTTTTATGTAAGAACGTTTTATTAATTTAATAGGTGATTTCCGAAAACGTGTCGAATTATATTGTTACAATTATTTTTCTCACATTTCTTATATAATACTTGCAAAGTATTATATACCTCAATTATTTATTTGATTGTTTGCCTTTGTTATATAATTCACGATATGAATTATATACTTGTTCAATTTTTCATATGTAATATATACGGAATATATTACATACTTTGCGTTACTTTTCGATTTATTTTATTTAACCAACCACCAAACTATTACAACTTGAAATCTAAATATTTTATCAACGTGTCGCGTTGATGTAATCATCCATCGAAAAAACCAAATACATTATCCCAGGCTAGTGGGTCATAGCCGTTTAGATAAACCGCAACTTCTTGGTCGAGCCGTTCCGGTTTCCGTTTGTGTTGTGCTTAATATGTACATTTCTGCCAATCGTCCGACAACATCGAGGTGAGTTTATAGCCCCTCTTTCACTTGTTTTACAATTACTTTACAAATCTTGGGGGAGATCCCATGCTTGTTACATATTCATGTACAATCTCTTTTGCATACTCTTATACATACTTGATTTCGTAACTTGGTTATAAACTCGTTTACATACTCGTTACACACTCGTTGTTTACATACTCATTTATATATCTTGCGATGAGATACAATACTTGGTTTACTTTTAAGACGTAAACACATGCTTGAATTTTACTCGAACGATTACAGATTAGCTTAGGTTGCATGAATTGTAAATCACTTGGAGGGTGAGCGCGAATGTTATAAAATAGATCTATTTGGGATTGACAATCCCCATTCAGGTGGCTAGCTATCACCGGTAACGAACGTTATACCATGTCGGAACACGATTGGATTGGTGTCTACAGGGCCAACAATTACATACTCATGAACTCTTACTGTGCCTTGAATAAAGTGGCATACATATAAGTCTACGCCACCGTTTCATGAACTTTAGGGTGCAATCGTAATCACACATGGTGACTATTGTATTGGATATAATGGTCATGCATACTTTACAAACACTTTGTTCCAACTATACTTAACTTTTTATGACTATCGTATGGGATACAATAGTCATACACATCTTTGATTTAACGTTCATACATATATTTTTGAACTATTATAAGGATTGAAATGGTCATACACGCTTTACAAATCTTTTATCCAAGATTTGTACTTATAAAAATCTATGAACTCACCAACTTTATGTTGACCCTTTTAAGCATGTTTTTTCTTAGGTGAATTAGATGCTTAGCTTACTTGATGTGCATTGGAGTCTAAAATTACAAGATTTCATACATGGATTTCTACAAACAAATCTCGTTATGCTACTTTCAAGATTTTCATTGTGACGCAATTATGGGACAAATGTTATATCAAGTTCAATTTCAATTAAATTAACGAGACTACTTTTCAAACGACACATTTAGATGTCGTTCTCTTGTATCTTGTGTTGTTGTATTATGAAGTAATGCCCTCGGACATATTTTCGTTGCGACACATCTTTGAGGGTGTTACAGATTGGTATCAGAGCCAGGTTATAGAGAACTGGTTGCATATTTTACCCTAGACTATAACCATTTTCACAAACATTGCATCACATCAAACATTTTCAAAGTGCATACACACTACTTGCTTACATTACTTGTTACATTAAGTGCTTACATGACATACATATCTATAATATATATGCTTACACCTTTGCGTATATCATACATTTTATTTATATAAAGAGTTTTATATTTATGTTAAATAACCAGAACAATTCATAAGACATATGATGCTACACAATGTTCCACATTTTACTTCGTATAAGACATTGTGAGTTGCACAATTTCTGACATGTTCTCAGACCATTGTAAGTTAAACAATGTTCTCTATAATATATTAATAACTTACATACACTATCGTATTACATGAAAACCGCATAATTTTGTTTACATGGAATTTATGTAGTGAATCTAAGTATTCACAAGTCTTGTATGAGCGTGACTTGGTAATATGAAGGATTGATAAGATAATTGAGCAATTAAAATAATACCGCTTCCCCCCCCCCATTTTCCCCCCCCCCAATAATTTTGTTTTACATGGAATTATGTAATAAATATAAGTATTAAAAGTCCTTGTATGGGCGGGACTTGTAAAATCAGGATTGAAATTATAATTGCTATGTTAACAACACCCATCATAGTTTCTGTTTACATGCGATTATGTATTGAATGCTAAGTATTACAAGACCTTTATGTGCGGGACTTGTAATAGGAGTATTTGATATGAAACAATTTCAATTAGACTCTTCATAAAAGACTATATCTTGTTTACTCTAACCGAGTACTCATTAACTATCATGAATCTATGCAGATCTTGCTTGAAAGTTTTACTCCCCGACACAAAGAACTGAATTTAAACACTCGTCCCATACTCATTAGAGCACATGAATCGTCATGTCATCCACCATCTTGAAAGTATGTGAGGTACGCGCATGCATCAAAAAATAATTTAATTTAGGGATGATTTATAATCTCTTTATTTGAAAGGATTGGGACGCCTCTTCATTTAAATAAATAAATTGTAAATCACCTAACCATAAGTTTATCAATTCATTATTTACATAAATTAGGACGCTTCTTTATGCAAATAATGAATTATAAATGAGTGGGCTTAACAGTATCTAATATGACACGAGTATGAACTCAACCCTGATAATCACCGAAATCCGTGAAAAAGGTCTAGAAACACAATCGTGTCTTACCACTCAGCAGAATCTTAAGACCTCACTTGGAACTACTTTATCTCGTTCTTAAGTTATTACTTTTGCCGTTACAAATCCTTACAATCATGAACTGTTTGTGGAGCTAACCGACTTGTGCACACTTGAGCTAATGGATTTGATTTATCCTCGTACTTCCTAAGTAAGTTGAATACTTACATCCAGTAGCCTCGTACGATATTAATCATCGAACATTGCAGATATCAGAAACGAGACTTTGCCCTTAAACATTTATAACGCGTTTATATCAATCACGAAACTTGTAACGATATGTTCCTGCAATACCTATTCTGAGCATCGGTCATAGGCGTGGTGGTTGCGGTGGTTTTCTTGAGTGGCATTCTGAATTTAAATCACAATAATACAATACACCTGAGATTTCAAACAATCACAATCGCGACATGGCATATGCACAAAATGAGATCACAACACAAGGGAGATATATAACAGCATTGAGGACGACATGACACAATACATGCACTTCATATATATTATTTTAAAAACATACATGATAATTGATACATAAATGAAAAATACAAAGTCCTACGGTCGTGCTAGCTGGGAATAACTCATAATACTTAGCAGGCTAACAAGATAGCTATGGATTGAATATCCAGCTCAAACCTAGCCAAAATCTATGTATATTAAGAAGTGTCGAAACATCAAATTTTGCTGAATAAAGTTATCAGCGTCTTGTTTAGAACTAGTTTATTAAGTCTTAAATCTTTTCTTGGTCACACAATCGATTAACACAAATTAAATCTCGGGATGAGATTTCTTTAAGGGGTAGGTACTGTAACAACCGGTATTTTCCAGAACTTTAAATGACTATTTTACCCTTTGACTTTTCAGGTCCGACTTGACTTTTTGACTTTTGACCTTTTATTATCACATAAAAACGATTACAACGTAACCGGTAATTTTTTAGAACATCGTTAAATAATAAATCATAATTATTATTACATATATCTCATTTACAAAATTATTTTTCAAACTTATTTGACTTGAAAACGAGAAAATGTATGATATTCCTAAGTTTGACTTATCAAGAATGACCCCCCAAAGTGAATTATTAATTATGGGGTATACTAGCGTTTGTTATGAGACGACATTCCGGACAACTTTTCAGTTTTACCCGAGACCCGAAAACAAGCAAAAAATGACTATAATACCCTTGCAAAATTTTGAAAACGAGAACAACGCATGCCTACACGAAAATAATTAAATTACATTTTATTATCACTTTTTATTAGATAAAAATATTTAATAAATTATTTATCATTGTATTCAAAAACGTTTGTTAAAAACGCCAATATTCCAGTTAAAGTTTTTTAACGGACAAAGTTTATCAGTGATACATAAATAAATAATAAACATTTTAAATAAATGTTATAAAACAATTATGAAATACTAGTCATGTAAATACTCATTTTCGTAGGAAAAACTATTTGGAAAATAATGGCGCAACTTTCGCGTTTTGAATCGTCCGTTAACAAGCCTAAACGAGTCCCGAACCATTATCTTGCAAAAATTACACTTTTGGTCCCTGTGGAAATATTTACATAATTAACCCTCATCTATTTTGTACTTGTCATATTCTTTTATAACTTTTGAGTATATATATATCAAAGTTATTAGGGTTTCATTCATTTGTGTTATAACCCTAGCCTCCAACATATTATCCTTTCCCCTCTATTATTTCCGGCGATAGGCGCTGCCTCCGGCTAGCCGCCAGCCACCACCAACCACCGCTGTCACCACCTCCCTTCTACCTTCTTAACACCAATACACCGCACCCCCTCCACGCGGCCACCACCAACCGACACCATCATCCCCATCCTTCACCACCACTGCTATCATCACTCCGACGACACCATCATCACCTTGCCACCAACAGCCACCACATTGCCACGCACCACCACCGCACCACCGAACCAACAACATCATCACCACGCCGCCATCGCACCACCGAACACCACCTCTACAGCAGCTGCACCATCATCATCACACCACCAAGGGTGCGTGTGGTTTTCTTAAACCAATAGGGTGCATGTGGTTTTTCTTAACACCACAAAATGGTGCGTTTGGTTTTATGGAAACACCACGGGGGTGTGTTTGGTTTGACAGAAACACAACATAGGGTGCGTTTGGTTTATCAAAAGCAACATAGGGTGCGTTTGGTTTTGATAAAAACCCACTAAGGTGCGTTTGGTTGTAGCGACAACCTTTAGGGAGTGTTTGGTTTATAAAAATCAACTAACAAAAATATTACAATAATTAGTAATAAAATCAGATCTAAATGGTGGTTAATTAGTTAAATAAATGTTGTATTATTATTTTTGTTTTTGTGTTTTATATCCTTTAAGGTGCGTTTGGATCTGCCTTAAACTGCCTTTAGGGTGCGTTTGGTTTTGCGTTTTGCAGCCAAACAGGGCGTTTGGTTATGTGGTTAGCAGCCAACAAGGGTGTTTGGATTTGTGTTTTACAACCCAGCAGGGGTGTTTGGTTTGCTGTTTAATAGCAGTAAGGGGTGTGTTTGGTATTTCTTATTTATCACTTGTTGATCTCGTCTAGATATATATTAAGATATACGAATATTGCAACATGAATTGATTGATTAAAAGTGAAAAACATTGAATTTATTAAACATGGGAAACGTTGTATAAACGAATACGTCATCCCAAAATTTCTAAAAAATTATATACTTATTATTTTCCACTTAAAACTTCTGTTAACTTGGAAACCTGTAAAACCCCGTATTTAAGGTCACTACCATTTCCAGTTTCATAATTATTTTATAAATCTTGAAGAGTTTACTTTTATAATTTAGACGATTTTTATTAAAATCATCGATTTTAAAACTTTCACGAATCGTACAATTTAAGTTTATCTGTGTTATCGATCGAGAAATCAATGAATGTCATATTTAGCCATGAGAGCTTATTTTATTTTATTTTTATTAATTTTCATCTTTTATTCGCGTTTGGCCGAAACCGCGTCAAAATAGTGTTTTTACAATTTTTAATATTTTAACTAAGTGTTTTAAAACAAATATTGTGGTATAAATGTTTAATAAAAATAAAAATAAAAATATAATTTAAAAACACAACATGTAAACCAAACACCCTTTTTCTTTTAATTAGCTCCTACAAAACTAGAAACCAAACACCTCTTTTACCCTCTTGACACCATAAAACAGCCAAACACCCCTTTAGAAATTAACTAGTCAAGTTGACCAAGTATATAAGGGTCTGGCCCTTCTAAAAACACACACAATCACATTATATAAAAAAACATGTGTTCTCCCTCTCCCCTCTTACTATGAACGATGACAACAACAAGAAAAACACCAAAACCACCATCAACAATCATTAAATCTCTTCCAATCTACTCTCAAATCATTCCTACATAAACCCTCATCATCCTTTTCAAATAAAATCAACTATGCATATGTTTCTCAAGACTCTTGATTTTTCTTGGTTTTTGATTTTAAAGTGTAATAGGTGTTGAAAGGACTTAATTATAAGTGTTTTTACAAAGATTGGAGTAACAAAATCGAGTTGGATCTTTGTTTTTGGGTCCTTGGGGTGTTCGTCCAAACATCAAACTCACAAGGGTTTGATAGTTTTGATTTTTCCTCTATTGCATTGTGTTGTAATTCTCTTATTCTATCTTTTTCATTTGGTTTGATTATATATATATAATTGCATGTATTAGATTTTATGTTGAGAATCTATGGATGTTGTTTCATGTTGCGTTTTTGAGGCTATAGATAGTTTTAGGTAATTAGTATGATTAATAGGTTAGTTTGAGTATGTTGAAGATGTTGTTGATGTGAAATTATGGTGTTTTGAAGGGGTTGAAAGACACCCAATTAGGGCAGAAAGTTAGGCGTTCGATTCAGCAAATTTAAAATATGGTAAACTGAGTTTTGACTTAGGATTATGTTAGGCCTCGTCTGTAGCTTCGTTTCGATATAAGGCACGTCCCGTAACTCCTAAAAATGAAGTTTTTATGGCCTCCGGAAGTTTAGAAATCAATAAAAACAAATTCTGCACTATATATTTTAATACTTGCTGATGCAGTTTTCGTGAGCCGTTTTGGGCCCTTTCTAGTCCGAATCTGCTTTTCGTTAAAACTAAAAAGTTGTTTAAAATGACGTTTTACCTTTCCGCGAGGATAACCAAGTCAAAAAATGAGTAATGACGGGTCTAAAAGCTAGAGCAAAATCTACGTTTTCCTTTTTATTTAAATTGCATCATATATGATATAAGGGCAGTTTCCGTCCATTTCTATCGAAGTTTTTGGGTCTCGGTAAAACTAAAAATCTTGTATCAAAATGCCGTTTTACCTTTTCACTAGGCGATCTAAGTTTAAAAAAACACCTTAAGACGGGCCAAACAACTCAAACACAATCAGCTTATTTATAAATAATTTTCTTGCAGAAACTTGCAGGGTATTTTGGTCTTTAACCGTTGGGTATCGGGTCTCAGTTAAAACTAAAAAGTTGTCCGAAACGTTGTTTTACATCAATTTGCTTTGGAGTCCAAGTCATGAAAATGTGATTTAGCGGGTCGTTTCGGACGGGTCAGATTTAAGGATATATATAATAAAAAGTCAAACTTGGCGAAATCCTTTTAATGGTCAATTAGCGTTATGGAGATTGATTAGGCGTAAAATATACTAACTAAAACTGAATTTGCAACTAATAAGTGAGTCTTTGATTTTCGTTCGCATCTAGATGTCTTAATCTTTAAAATGGGTAATTTTTATTAAAAATTACATATTAGTCGGAATGGGTTAAAATAGAGTTAAATTTAAGGCGAAACATTTAAGTGGGTATAGTAGGTAAGTTGAGGGGCACACATGGATTCTATGGTATAAGATTACATACATGTCGATATATATATACTTTCATATACTTATGCAAATTATGCAATTGTTTATAATTTATATACTCTTATACGCGCACCATTATTATAGGTCGCGGGTGAGACATTGTCACCGTTCCTTCTATGTTGAATTTCTCGTTCGATGCCTCCATTAAAGGTGAGTTCATAGCCTCACCTTTTCTCTTTTAATGGTTTTCATAACTATTTTCGGGGTGAGAATACATGCTCGTTTCACTAATAAACTTATTGCTTTCTGTTGAGAATCGATTTGCTCATCTAGGATAATAATAACAATGATTGATAACACGCAGCGGAATAATAAAGAACACAATCAAAGTTATCATAAGGTTTTCTTTATTGAACGTTTCTCTATTACCCCAACTATAAGTTGGGGCTACACCAACTAACTATGGTGTATTATTGACTCCCTATCAGTCAGACTTTGCCTATCTAACTATCTAGACTCTTATTGGGAGAGCTCTAGTTTTCTATAGATGTGTGTTCTAAACCATACGCCTACCCTCTTTATATAATAGAGGGAGGTTACAAAAAAACCCTAGCTTACATAGGAAGCTAACTTAAAATTTTACATTAAGTCCTTGTTGTTTCATCTTTCTTCAATCTTGCATATTTAGTTTTGTAATCATCAAATCTCAGATCCCAACAATCTTCCCCTATTTGATATTACAAAACAATCTCCATGTATGAAACAATCTTCAATGCTTCCCCTTGACTTAAGATCTTCTTGAACATGTCACCACACATAATAAGCTGCAAATCATATCTCTGTAGTCTTCTTCCCCTTTTTGTAATCATCCAATAGGGGTCTTCTGTAGAAATGCAACTTGGATCATAACAGCTACAAATCATATACCACAACTTCTAATTCAGCCTTCCAATACTCAAATTGCCCACCATTACGCACAATAAGAAAAATGAATCTGAGCAGTAGAAATTTAAACTAGCAGTAGTAATAAAGATCAGCAGTAGTAACGAAACACTTCCCCTCAAGTGGTGCATGTAGATGGTTAAACATTTAATCAATAAGCTTCCCCTGAAACCCATATGTTTACCATCTCTTGAATCTCGAACTCTGTAGGCTCTATGTAGTGATCACTGATGAAGAAAACTGAGTATAACGAATTTGATGAAGAAGTTGAATCTCCCAAACTTGTGTCTTATGTCTTGCACTATCCACGTGACGTTGAACTTATAAATAAATCTGTGAAATATAAGTAGACCGCAACCTCTTGACAAAATCCTCATCTTCTATGAGACACATACTAAGTGATAGCAAATGTGAGCATTAAGCACCATAAGAAAAATCACACACCTTTGCTAGATTTTGACAAGTCTTCGTCACACCATTTAAGCACGAACAAGTTATCTTTAAAGTCAATGTCCTGTCATAAACACGACTTTAAGATATGATAAGAACGCGCATCTGTGAAACTCAACTACAGCATCAAATAAGTGATAATCAACCATCTTCGCAATCACATCTTTAATAAATCTCCAAAAATACGAGCCATAAATCAATAAGAATAAACTATTTGAAAAATAGTTCTGTCCAAGATCCAAATCCATCCGTTGTCCAACATCAGACAAAGCTAGCAGTATTAAAGTACTCTGGCAGTACTAAAAATCAATAGAAGCCTAGCAGTATTAACTGTTATACGCTAGCAGTAGAAACATCCAAAATCAATTAGCATTTTTACTAAAAATTCAGTTTTTTGGGAAAATAATAGTTGCTGTCAGATTTTTAAATGGGTATTTTCGTCACTTTTGGGTCCGTTTCGGCCTTCGGCCGAAACATGAAAGTTGTTCGAAAGGCTGTTTTACTTCCTCGCGAGGATTACTAAGTCTAAAAGTGAGTAATAACGGGTCGAAAAGTTAGAGTAAAAATCTGCAGTTTTGTATTTATTTAAATTGCATCAGGCCTGATAAAGGGGCATTTTTGTCCATTTCTGTCGAGTTTTGGGTCTCGGGTAAAACTAGAAAGTTGTTCAAAATGCCGTTTAACATTTTCGCGAGGCGATCTAAGTTTAAAAACGCCTTATGACGGGTCAAAAACTCAAACACAAATCTGCGTTTTTATAATAATTTCCTGCAGAAACTTGCAGGGGTATTTTGGTTATTTTCTGTTGGGTTTTGGGTCTCGGCTAAAACTAAAAAATTATCCGAAATGTCGTTTCGCTTCAAAAAGCTTTATAGTCCGAGTCGTGAAAACGTAATTTGGCGGGTCGTTTTGGACGGGTCAGATTTAAGAAATTTTTTACTAAAAAGTCAACATGGCGAAATTTTAAGGATTGGTCAATTATATTTATAACCAATGAGTAGGCGTAAATTATGTTAACTAAAACAGAAATTTACGACTAATGAATTAATCTCTTACTTTCGTTCGCGTCTGCATTTCTTAATTTTGATAACGGGTTAAAATGGGTAATTTTCATAAAAATACAAAGTTAGTCGGTTAGACTTAAAAACAAGTATAACGAGAACTATAATTACAACTAATAAATTAGATATACACTTTCGGTCTTGACTAATGGTCTTGATTCTTTAAAATGGGTATAATGAGAATAATGAGTTAGAGTTTGGGTGTGTTTGGACGGGTTGACCGTTGTAAATTCGGAATAGAAATATTGGCAGATTTTTGAGTCGACTTGTGAGTATCATAACTTGGTCATTTTAAGAGCTTTTCTAGATTTTTCGGATTCTAAAATTAAGTTCAAAGAGTCTATTTTCCAACGAGTGCGGCCTCATGGATTTTCAGTAAGTAAAAGTTGGTCAAATGATTTTTACAAGAAAAGTTGTCGAAACTGCGTTTTAGGACCAGATTTTAGATTGTGAAGATGTGATGAGCAGACATAGCAAAACATAATATTTTTTGATGAAATTCGAACTGAAGCAAGTTCATAATGTGTATGAATTACTGGAATTTTTCCAGATTTTTCTGGAAAGTTTAAATGGGTCTGATCATGTCCAACTTTTGCAATGTTCCGGCAGACCCCGTTTCGGACACCTTATGTTGTAGCATTTTTGAAAAATGGTTAGACATACTAGGAATTTTTGGGAAAAATACAGTAGCTTGTCAATTCATATGAGTGGTTAGAATCAAGAGATGAACAACGGGTGTGGTCATTTAGTATTTCTTTAAGGTTGTCAAGTGACTAAGAAAATTGGTCGAAAGTGGTTAAAAGGCTATATGCATATAAGGCGAAACATTTAGGACGTTGTGATAAGTGAATTAAGACGCACACATGGATTCTATGATATAAGATTTTATATATGTCGAAACATATTATTTTCCTTTCTTTCTCGCGCTTATGCATTTTATGCATTTTTCTTATAAATATATTCTTATACGCGCACCATTATTTTAGGTCACGGTTCGGATCTCTCGACTTCGTTTTTTCATTGTTGATCATGATGTTCGCATCGTTGTTATCGTTGTTCACTTGTTGTGATTCTCTTATCCGATACTTCTGCTTAAGGTGAGTTCATAGCCCCACCTTTTCTCTTTTAATGGTTTTCATAAACTATTTTCGGGGTGGGAATACATGCTCGTTTCACTAATAAACTTATTGCTTTCTACTACATAAGCGTTACATGACTTGTTTTTACTAAAGCTTTTACTTGCTTACTACATGATTTCTACTACATTTTTGATACATGGTGGTTTACCACTAGATTTATTAAAGCTTGATTTGCTTACCACTTGATTTGAGATCATTGATTAATTATTTGCAAAACCGTGAGTTTTGAACATAATACTTGTTTTAAATTGGACACAAATGCTTGAAGGGTATACTTCACCCGTTATTGCGAATTATCGTAGGAGTACCTATTGCTAAAGACCCCAATAATCATGAACCGTTAACTACCTGTGATGGGTAGACGCTAGTGTAATAAATAGTACTATGGGGTGACTCCCCGTCCGGGGTTTGAATCCTTTTGGAACACCCACTCTTCAACGGATATATTATTCTAGAAGTTGGTATATAGCAATAATACCAAATCCGTTTGGGGCAACTATATTTTCTCGTCCAAGGGATCGGTTGTCATGAGCTCAATGCGATAATTCTGTACTTGACACTGCATTCGTTGCATTGTCGTTGGTTGATCTTATACCTTGTGGTCCACTACTAAGCAAACTTGATTTATTAAATTACTACTTGGATTTTGACAACTATTCTTTTAAATGTTGTAACGCTACTTTTATACTTCTCTTATAGAAAACCTCTTTTCCTTACCCCTTTTATCAATCAAAACAGTCTTATCTTCAATATCAGGCCTAAGATTTGGAACAGGGACATTAGTGACTTCCTTAAATTTGTCATCCCACTCAATAGGCCAAACCCACTCATTTCCCTCAATCATATCCCCCACTTTAGCTTTAAGACACATTCCCGCATGTTCTAAAACCCTATAATTAATAAGCCTACACAATGGACCACTAGGGTGCCACTTATCGAACCAAATATTGCAATCACGCCCATTACCAATTTTAACATGAACAAAACTTTTAATTTTACTTCTTAAATCAAGTAAGTTTTTCCAACACCAAGAAGAACCTCTATCAATCTCCACATCCCACATACTCCTCCCTTTAAGCTTATAGATATTTACCTACTTAACCCAAATGGACTCTTTCCTACTAACAACATTCCAAATGTGCTTGGCCATGAGAGCCTCATTCCATAAATGAGCAGATCTTAATCCAAGACCACCCTGACTTTTTGGCTTACAAATTTCTTTCCATGACACACTAACCATACCCTTAATAGATCCACCACCCGACCAATCAAAATTTGTTCAATATCCACATCAGCTATCATTAATTCATCAAACAACTCATTCTTCTGAACCATACTTACCAACTTATGAAGCACCTCATCATCCACAACAATATCAACATGCTTACCAGCCTCAAATCAGTCATCCAACACCATTTGTTCCTCAAAATGCTTATTATTCCCCTTCAAATTCACAACAACCACCAGTTGAGTTTCCACAAATTGACTCAGGACTTGCTGTTCTAGTATTTCTACCAGGTGATGATCCAATTGCTTGTCTCAGCAAAGCAATGGCATTTATGTCACATCACGTTTTCTGTCTACCAACAACCAAATCAAAACATCTTCCAATCTAAGAAACCAAGCTACCATTCAGGATGGCAGGGTTATTGTTCAACAAGTTCGAGGAATACAAGGTAAGGTTTTGCTGGTACGCGAACTCAGAGAAATGCTTCAAGTTCAGGGGGAAACAATGCAACTGGTCAAGCAAGGGTAATTAAGTGTTATAACTGTCGGGGTAAAGGGTACATGGCAAGGCAGTACACCAAGCATAAGAGGCCAAGAAACTCTGCATGGTTAAAGGAAAAGATGTTGTTGGTTCAGGCACAGGAAGATGGCCAAGTATTGGATGAGGAACATTTGGCATTTCCAGCAGATCCTGGAATCCCAGATGGTCAAGCTATTCAGACAATAATTCCATAAAATGCTGCCTTCCAAACTGATGATCTAGATGCTTATGACTCTGACTGTGATGATATCTCTTCTGCAAAAGCGGTTCTCATGGCTAATCTATCTAGTTACTATTTAGACGTCCTCTCCGAGGTACCATAACATGACTCTTATCAAAATAATGATATGCTTAATCAAAGTGTGCAAGAGACACAGAATTTTGAACAATCCCTTATTGATTATGTTCCAGATAACGAAATAACAAGTGATAGTAATATCATTTCTTATGAATAGTATCTGCAACAAACGCAAAATACGATTGTATACTAACTCTTCTACACAAAAGATGCCATGATAATGTCTGTGTTTGAACAAATGTCTAATTAAGTAACTAATTGTAATAAGATTGATCTGGAAAATAAACGTGTTAATGAATCCTTAACCGCTAAGCTTGAAAGATATAAGGAACGAGTCAAAACTTTTAAACAAAGACTTAATGTTGATTTGAGCAGTCGTGAAAAATAATTGATTTACAAATGGATGACATAATTCGGAATAGGAATGCACTTAAGCAAGAAATTGACTCACTTAAACAGACTCTTTCTAAACAATTCAAGGAAAAGGAATCGTTATTGCAAACTTTTAATGTTTTCAAAAGGGAATCCAAAGAAAAAGAACATAAAAACATTGACAAATAAATTGATTTAGAAAAGAAAATAACGAAACTAGATAATATTGTATATAAAGTGGGTCAATCTGCACAAACAGTGCACATGCTAACGAAACCACAAGTTTTTTATGATGATACTCACAACATATTGTATTTGAGATGTGTAGTAGGTATATGACAATTACCTAACCTGGGGGCAATATTATTATTGAATGATCTAAAATGATCTGTGCTTTTCGTCCATGGGATAAGCTTAATGCGGTATTTCTTAAATGGCTTGTATGATCAACAAGGTCATCGTTAAATTACTATTTATGCTTGTGTTCTAACTTATTCATATAAACTCTATGATTCACTCAATATTTTCGTTGACTTTTTAACATGTTTTATCTCAGGTGATTATGCTTGTGCTTGCTTAGATGGGAGTATGGCGTGAATATCAAAAGATTTAAAGACTTAGTTTACTTTCACATTTGATAAAATTTTACTATATGCAATGAGTCATGTTTGAACTCATGTTGTTTTCGCAAAACCGTTCGAGACCTGTGTAACTCTGATATTTTATTAAATCGAATGTGACATTTTATTAAACGTCTCTTTTGAGGTCGTTTTCTGTAACTTGTGTGTATGAACTATGAAGTAGCACCTGAAGTGGTATTCGGCTGCATTGTTGCAATTTTGGGGGGTGCTACAAAGTTTCTCATGATAATGATCAAATCTTGGACAATATTATCTGTCAAGATGTTATGAATATTGTAATGCATGCTGATTTTGTACCTGTTAATGTGTTACCTGCTAATAATAAATGTCTTGTGAAAGATAATCTTAAAATTGAAAGATTGGAGCAGGAAAATGATCACTTATTTGAACTTCTCTTATCTCAAGATATATATCACATTTGTGTAAGTTCTCTTGCTTCACGCAATGATTGTCGTGAAATGCAACAAAGTTTTATTGATGTATATAATGAGAATCTAATGCTTAAGGCTGAGCTTGCCAAAAGGGGACAAATGGTTGAAAAGACAATTTTTTATGAAGTTGTACTCAGATGTTCACGACTTGAAAATCGTAATATTAATATTGAACTTAAATTACAACATCAAAAAGAGAGTTTTCTGAATAACAAACCATCAAACAATTAAAATGCTCCTGAAATTCCAGAAATTTTCAAAATAAATGAATGGCAAGCTAGGCTAGACGCAAAAGATGTCTCAATTGCTAATTTGAGGAAACATATTGAGAGTTTAAAAGGAAAAAATGTGGTTGAAAATGCTCTCCCACCAAATAAGGCTAAAGTTATTGCTCCAGGAATGTTTAAGCTTGATTTAGAACCGCTAGTTCCTAGAGTATTGAATAATAGGGATGCTCACATAGACTATATTAAGCACTCTCGGGAACATGCTTACACTCTTTGGGAAATAGTCAAACATGCTAGATAGTGATTTAGACTCTACCTGTAAGATTGTTCAACGAATTCAAGAGGTGCTAGTTTATGTTAATGCTGCATGCCTTAGTTTAACTAAACCTAATGAGAAATTGGTTGCAGTCACATCAATAAACAAAAACAAGAAAGTTAGGTTTACCAAACCTTCCACATCATCAAGTAACGCTACAAAACAGGTAGATTCACACAACACACAAGATTCTATCAAACCTGTATTGCCTTCTACTGGAATGAAGAGTTCTACTAGTGCTAGTAGATCACAGCCCTCAGGCAATACCAAGAAGAATAGGATCTCACAAACAACCAGTAGCAACCTAAAGAATAAAGTAGAAGACCACCCTAGGAGCGTTAAATCAAATTCAAATAAAAAGAATCGTGTTATTGAACCTATCTGTAATGCGAATGTTAACCATACAACGTTAAATACGAATTCTGAATAAATTTGTGTTAAATGTAATCAATATATGTTTGATGCAAATCATGATGTGTGTTTTCTTAAATTTGTTAATGATGTGAATGTGCATTCTAAATCTAAATCTGCTAAGAAGAGCAAAAACAAAAATAT
Organism: Tanacetum coccineum; assembly: GCA_026074375.1. Lineage (NCBI taxonomy): Eukaryota > Viridiplantae > Streptophyta > Magnoliopsida > Asterales > Asteraceae > Tanacetum > Tanacetum coccineum. The sequence continues at coordinate 35,408 of BQNB010005815.1, read as the reverse complement.
TTGGAAACCCACTGGTAAAGTGTTCACTAATATTAGATATAGGTGGAAACCTACAAGACGGATCTTCACTATAGCTGGAAATACGTGTCCTTTAACTAGGATCACCTCTACTAAAGTAGTGCCTCTTAAGGAAACCACTTCAAAACCAGTAACTACATAAAATCCATAAGTTAAAGTTTATAACAGGAGACCCAAAGTAACAAAATCTGTAGGTTCGAGTAGCAAATCTAAGATTGTAGAATCTAGGATTTCTAACAACTCGAAACCCAATCAATCTTGGGGATCCAATGCTTCAGATGTTCCATCTACTTCTCTTGTGAATTTTAAGTTGTCCAAATTGTTCTCTGGTATTTGGACTCTGGATTCTCCAAGCAAATGACAGGAAACCACTCTCAGCTCATCAACTTTGTTCAAATTTTTTTGGCTACTGTCAGATTCAGTAACGGTCAGATTGCAAAGAATATGGGCTATGGAGACTATCAGATGGGAAATGTTACGATTTCTCGGGTTTACTATGTGGAAGGGTTAGGCCACAACTTATTTTTCATTGGCCAATTTTGTCATTCCGATCTTGAGGTCGCTTTTCATAAACACACCTGCTACATTTGTGACTTAGAAGGTGTTGACCTACTCAAGGAATCAAGGGGCTCAAACTTATACATGTTTTCTTTAGAAGATATGTTGTTATCATCTCCTATTTGTCTCTTGTCAAAAGCGTTAAAGACCAAGTCTTGGTTATGGCATAGAAGGTAATCTCATTTAAACTTCGATTATATCACTACACTGGCCAAACAAGGACTGGTCTGAGGGCTGCCCAGATTAAAGTTTTAGAAGGATCACTTATGTTCCGCTTCTGCTCTAGGCAAAAGCAAAAAACATTCCCACAAACCCAAAGCTGAAGACTCAATTCAAGAAAAGCTCTATCTGTTGAACATGGACCTTTGCGGGCCAATGAGGATTCAAAGTATCAATGGACGAAAATTCATACTGGTTATTGTTGATGACTATTCTCGGTTTACATGGGTAAAATTTCTACGATCAAAGGATGAAGTTCCAGAGTTTGTAATTAAATTTCTCAAAATGATTCAAGTTCATCTCAATGCGACAGTCCGAAATAACAGAATAGACAATGGCATAGAGTTTGTCAATCAAACTCTGAAAGCTTACTACAAAGATGTCAGGATCTCACATCAAACATCCGTTGCTTGCTCTCTGCAACAAAACAACATTGTCGAAAGACAGAACCGTACTTTAGTAGAAGCTGCACGAACCATGTTGATTTTCTCAAAGGCTCTGTTATTTCTATAGGTAGAGGCAGTTACGACAACTTGCTATACACAAAACCGATCCTTAATCTATAAACGTCACAACAAAACCCCATATGAACTTCTCCATAACAGGAAACCCGACTTATCTTATCTTCATGTCTTTGGTGCTTTATTTTACCCCATTAATGATAGTGAAGACCTTGGTAAGTTAAAACCTAAAGCTGATATTAGAATCTTCGTCGGTTACGCTCCTATAAAAAGGGTTATAGAATCTACAACAAGAGGACCCGTTTAATCATTGAAACCATTCATGTTATTTTTGATGAGCTGACAGCTATGGTTTTCGAACAATTCAGTTCAGGACCCGGGCCTCAACTCTTAACTCCTGGAACACTCAGTTCAGGACTCGTGCCAAATCCTCCTTCTCCAACACCATATGTACCACCAACTAAGAAGGATTAGGATATTTTGTTTCAACCGATGTTTGATGAATACTTCTCTCCTCTACCTAGTGTTGCTTCTTCAGTTCTTGCTGTCGTTGCTCCAGTTCCTGATGATTCAACCGATTCACCTTCCTCAACTCTAGTTGATCAAGTTGCACCATCTCCAAGTACTTCACAAACTCCTCAAGAATCACTATCCCCAGTTTCTTCTCTCGGTGTTGTAGAAGAATTTCATGGTATTGAATTTGTACATCTAGATAACAATCCTTTCTTTGGTGTTCCTATTCCAGAACCAAATTCTTAAGAATCTTCTTCAAGGGATGTTATTCCAACTAATGTGTACTGTGTCAATCAACCACCTGAACATCTCAGTAAATGAACCAAGGATTATCCGTTAGATAATGTCATTGGTAACCCCTCACGATCTGTCTCTACAAGACATCAACTAAAAAATGAAGCCATGTTTTGCTACTTCGATGCTTTCCTTTCTTCCGTTGAACCAAAGAATTATAAAGAAGCTTTGAAGGAAGCCTACTGGATCGAAGCCATGCAAGAAGAACTAAATAAGTTCCAACGACTTGAAGTATGGGAACTCGTACCTCGTCTAGAGCGAGTCAGGATCATTACCTTAAAGTGGATCTTCAAGGTGAAATTAGATGAACTGGGCGGTGTTTTGAAAAACAAGGAGAGGTTGGTGGCAAAGGGATATCATCAAGAGGAAGCGATCGAATTTGAAGAATCTTTTGCACCGGTTGCTCGACTAGAGGTCATACGAATCTTTATTGCATATGCCGCTCAGAAGAACATGACAGTCTATCAAATGGATGTCAAGATTGCGTTCTTAAATGGTATACTACGTGAAGAAGTCCACGTCAGTCAACCAGACGGATTTGTAGACCAAGATAACCCCAACCATGTCAACAATCTAAAGAAAGCTCTTTACGGGCTAAAGTAAGCTCCACGGGCTTGGTATGATTTGTTATCATCGTTTCTACTATCCTAAAAGTTCTCCAAAGGCACGGTTGATCCTTCATTATTTACTCAAAAAGAAGGCAAAGACATCTTACTGGTATAAATATATATAGATGATATAATATTTGCTTTTACTGATCTGTCACTTTGTGAAAAAAATTCTGAAATAATGTGTTAAAAATTTAAGATGTCGATGATGGGAAAAATGTCATTTTTTCTAGGACTTTTGATTTCTCAAAGTCCCAGAGGCATCTTTCTTAACCAATCCAGATATGTTCTTGAGATAATTACAAAATATGGTATGGAAACTAGTGACCCTATGGATACTCCCATGGTGGAGAAATCCAAACTGGATACAGATCCACAAGGGAAAGAAGTTGATCCTACACGTTATCATGGAATGATCGGCTCCCTTATGTATCTGACTGCCAGTAGACCAGACCTTGTATTTTTTATTTGCATGTGTGCACGGTATCAGGCAAAGCTTACCAAAAAGCACTTACATGTAGTTAAATGAATCTTTCGATACCTACGAGGAACCATTAATATGGGTCTATAGTATTCGAAGGATTCTTGTATTACACTAACAGCTTTTGCAGACGTTGATCATACTGGTTGCCAAGATACCAGAAGATGTACATCTGGCAGTATGTAGCTATTGGGTGACAGATTAGTGAGTTGGTCATCAAAGAAACAGAAAAGCACAGCCATATCCAGTACAGAAGCTGAATACATAGCCTTATCCGGATGTTGTGCTCAAATACTTTAGATGAGATCACAACTGACGGATTATGGCATTGGATTTAACAAAATTCCCCTGTACTATGATAACAAGAGTGCCATTGCCTTATGCTGTAACAACGTCCAACACTCAAGATCTAAGCATATCGACATCAGATATCATTTTATCAAGGAGCAAATGGAAAATGGGGTAGTTGGGCTATACTTCGTCATAACAGAATATCAGCTGGCAGATATCTTTATCAAGGCATTGGGACAAGAAAGACTTGACTTTCTTATTAATAAGCTTGGTATGAGAAGTATGTCTCCTAAAACGCTGAAAAGACTGGCAGAAGAAGAAGAAGAGTGATGGTGGCACATATTCTTGTATCCTATGTAAATACAGAAAATAAGAAAAACTCAAAAAGATTTTTCATTTTTTTTAAATTTTACAAAAAGAAAATAGAAAAATATAAAACCAGAAAATCAAATACAAAAATATAAAATAAAAAAATACCAAAAATATGTTTTCATGACATGTCTTCTGGAATCGATAATATTTACGGCTTTAGAAATGTCATTTAATAATGACACGGAGTTGTAAATAAAGTTCGAATAAAATTTCTAAATGTTCTCAAAACATGTCATTGGTTTGCTATTATCTCTGATAGCAACTCGGTCTTCATTTTAAAGGTAAGTATTTCGCCAAAAAGAAAACTTGACCTCACAACGGGATTTAAATTTCTCGGGTATGAATTACTTAATATTCATACAAAGGCTTGTGTATACTTTGCTACACAACCCGGGCTATCTTTACAATAAGTGTACGTGTCAGTGCATTTATTTGTTAAAATAAGAGAAATCTTATTTTTGTCGGTGTTGAATTTTAAAACAAGTTAATCATCTCCATGTTTCATCATAAATTGATTTTCAAAGATAATTTGAACTCTCGAACAATGACTACAGCTCTTTAAATAGAAAACGGGTCATTATTTAAGGAGGAGAAAGTGTCAAATAATCTTCTTTAAAAAAATCATTTAAAAATACAAACGAAAAAGGTTTTGGACAATAACGGATCAATAATTAAAGGGAAGTTAATTAATTTTAACTCATTTGGGCTTTATATGTTATGTGCTTAATCCTTTAGGGTCTTGATTGTAAATTAAAAGCTTAGACTCCTTGGTAGCAAATAGAGGGACTTAGGGTGTCATTTACCATAGTTATTATGTGTTAAGAAAAGATTAAAAAGAAAATGATAAGAGTTATAAACCATAGGGGGCAATTTTGCCAAAAACATAAAGTTTTTAAACAAAAATCCTTCCCCGCCGGTTTAGTCACTCATCAATTCAAAATTTTCATATCTTTCTCTCTAGTCTAAACCTGCCAAATCAAGAACAACCTCAAAACGTGTGTTTTAATCATTAAGGTAAACTACAAACTTGTTTCTAATCCCTTAAACATCATCGAGTCAAAAGGAATTATTTTAAATCATTATCATTTACATGAAAACCCTAAAAATTGGTTTAGGGTTCTTCAAAATTAAAAAATGTGTAAAAACCTAAATTACCTTGGGGATTTTGTTTGTTTAGGGGTGTAGATTACTCGTATGAAACAGTTTTTGATGGGGTTAACTCGTTTGTGATTTATGAGCAATTGTTTGGGTCGAATTTCGTGTAAAATAGGGTAGGGCGTATGAATGTTCATGGGTTTGTGTTTAAATGGTCATATATCATTCCTTGCATGTGTTAGAGTGTTTAACAAATAGGTAGAACATCTAACTTGGGTTTCTTAGCTTAAAATTATGGTTATGGCTTAAAAGGTTCATACAAGTGGTATTCTTAGTGTTAAATTGTGATAAAAGGCTACATGTGATGTTAGATATTGCTAGAAATCATGTTAATAATTGTGTAAGTGTCTTGGTTTAGATTACAAGGTGTTTTTGTATCTAGCCGATTTTGACATACCACATTGGCTTTGCCGATTTAGACATGTTTTAAACTTGGCCGATTTAGACATCTTTTTATAACTAGCCGATTTTGCCACATGTTTCTATAACTAGCCGATTTTGCCACATGTTATAATGCCTAGCCGATTTTACTACTCCATTAAGCCTAGCCGATTCTGCCATGTTCCTTTAGCCGATTTTGCCATGCTTGATTTTTATGATTAATTCTAGTTTGATTTTGGATTGCTAGTAGTTCACTAAACTTAAACCTGATTTGGTTATTTGTCCTTGGTTGACCAATATTTGGACCATTGACTTTCTAAGTTAACTTTTGACTATTGACCATAGTTGACTTTCATTTTTTTTGTTAAACCATGAGTATTCCCCTGATTAATTAACTAGTTTTGCATCTTAATCAATCACATCAACGTGACCAAATATGCCTAATCAGTGATATATATATATATATATATATATATATATATATATATATATATATATACTTGTATATAAAACTATATTGGACTATTTCTAGCAGAATCATGAATCCACTAGTTGCTCAACAAGTTGCTCTTGATGATGCTTTGGTTGCACCTAATGATCGGGCTGTGATTGGCAAGTGCAACATGAGGATTGACATAATAAAGACTTAAAAAGAAGCAACTTACCAAGTTTTTTAGACACTCTCAAGCTCTCTTCGTGCTACAATGCTTTCTTAATCACTGTTGATGTCCCTGACATCTACATGCATCAGTTTTGGTTTACTATTTCTAAGATTAAAGATACCTCATCTTACCAGTTTAAGCTTGACAAGAAGAAGTTCAAAGTTGGAGTAGAAGTCTTTTGTGAAGTTCTCCAAATTTGTCCTAGACTTCCTAACCAAGAGTTTATTAAACTACCTTATCATGAAGAAAATGTCACATTCATCAAAGAACTTGGTTATAGAGGAGAAATAGAATCTATCACTGAGTTGTATATTGATCACATGAGTCAACCATAGAGAACCTATTAAATGATATCATTTCATCACCATAAACACAAAATAGGATAAGAGAGTTTAGGGAGAGAAAGAACTACAGAGAGAGATAAAGAGAAAAATGGTTACTTGTTAAGAAAAGAAATAAGAAGCAACCCCTTTACATTGAGTGGTAAAGGGTATTTATAGTTACAAAAGACTAGAACCCCTTCATGGGTTCGTTTGCAATGTGGTTGGGCCGGACCACTTACTAATGGGCTTTAAGCCCGACACTAAGGCCCAATTAGCTTAGAGTAATTCCTATAAAACTACGTTTTCCTATACAAGTCTCAGGAATAATTATGACCATCACTTTATGTAAAAACAAGGCTAATAATCTCCCCCTAAGGGGTGGTCATTGAATTGTGGATCACTTCTTGTGATGTCTTGAGTCTTAGAGCCTTGTATTCTTAGGAATTCTTTTGAAGATCCTTATGTATGCTTGTGATCTTGGATCTTGATTTTAACTTGATATTCTTTGACAAAATACTAATATCATGGTCTTTGGCCTTAATTTGTCTTGACTACTGAGATCTTTAAATCTTTATCCTTGAATCTTTATGTCGGCTTGCGATCTTGTGTCTCCACACTCATGCTCAAGGTCTTGAAAGCTTGCTAACAATTTCCCTCAACATTTTCTTTAACATGATTACTTGTACCACATCATGGTTGGAGTAGTACTTGATCCACTTGTAAGATATATCTTTGTTATTGTCTGGCAATCTTGTCAAAAATGTTCTTTTAAGGAAGTGCTTGTACATTAAAGATTGCGAAAGACTTTGATAGTTTGAGCTTTCATCATTTATATATCTTTGTAGATTGAGCATGAGGTCTTGAATCTTGACTCTGCTGGAATGAGGTTGTAACGCCGTCACTTATACCTCAAAATTAATGTTAGTGATAAACAGCAGATATAGACGAATATGGCTGATGCCATCAAATAACATCTATTTTATAGCATCATTTATCCCATGTTATTAACCCATTTTGTATAGTTATTGCAAAGAATTGTTACTTAATTGTTTATATTTGAGAATTGCAGTAAATATGGAGTAATTGGTGAAAGATAGCAAAAGGCGTGAATTCTAGAGCTTAAATGAAGATATTTTGAAGATAACTATTCTGAAGACCAATACGCCGTATCCATCAAGGAAGATACGGCGTATCCGTGCCTACACTCACCAAAGACCACTCAAGAATAAAGATCAATACGCCGTATCCAGAGGACTCAATAAGTCGTATTCAAGATATGGAATCAATATAATATTCTAGAAGATATCAAGCATGGTCTCTACTCCAAGAAATCCCCAATACGTCGTATCCAACTTTTGAAAATGCCGTATCCAACCGACTTCCAGACCCTATAAATACAAAACTTAAAAATGAGTTTTAAGTGTGCTAAATAATATTTTCGATACCTAAACCATAAAAGTCTATTTTCAAAGGAGAAAAAGAGCATATGAGGTCGAGCAACGTATTCAATTCCATAGAAGACAACGTGTATTTCCATATACTTTAGTAATCGTTCAGTTTTTGGTATCATTCGTTAACTCGGTTAGTTTACCTTGGCTAAATAATTACTCTTGTATTTATTATGACGTTTGAAGGCTAAAACCTTCAGGTATTAGCCATTATTATGAAGATCTGAATGTTTGGTATTTGTTTATCTTGATTTCTTGATTTATCGTTGAGTGCTTGTTTATGTTTATCAATTTATACTTGTTTACGCGCTTTTGTATGCGACCTATCATTCAACTAGATCTAGTGAAGCGGACCAAGTGGATCTAGAGTCTGGGATAGCTCTCCATATAGTAATTTATACATCTAGAATCATAGTTACATAAATATTGTCCTTCTAAGTCTGTGTCTAGGATACGCTTCGGGCTTAACTAGTTAATTGGATATTGCCAATGGTTTATTGATCGTGTTGACTAGCAGGTGACCTAGATAATTCAACAAGTAATGTTCTGATTCCATTGGATAGTTGGACAAGTGGACTACTAGTGTATAAATTATCATTAAGCGGTAAGTAGGTAAAGTCTCTATGAGCTAGGGTTTAACAAGATCACCATTGCTTTAATCCCTAAGATAGATTATAATCGGCAAATAGGATGCTTTATGCAGATGCTTTAATTGTGACAGAATTAATGTGTCTAGGTCTTAGGATGATGTAACGCCTAAGTCTTAAGAATGATATGCCACCTCGAGAGAAGAAGTCATTGCTCTAAATAAACAAACCAACGTTCCAATCAGATTAATAATGGTTAATACAATTTTCTTATATAAGGTTTGACCTCTCTTTCATCTTTTGTTAATTAGCTTGCGTAGGTAAAAGTGCCTTGAATTGATTATAGACACCAACCAAACCGTGCCAGTCTCTCAGGCTGAAAACCCCCTTTTCCCGTTAGAATTACGATTTAGACTGACATAGGATTAGGATAGAATATAATTAATATAGATTAGATAACCAAGATATTAATTAAATTAAGAGATTTAACCTCTCTTCAAGTGTTCGACACCTTACTTACCATGAAACTACTACCGATCGGGTACACTGCCCGTTAAAGTGTTGTTTTTGGCTTAGTCGGCAAAATATAAATTTAAAACTTGAATCATCTTAAATATATCATACAACGACAGCACATCAAGTTTTTGGCGCCGCTGCCGGGGAGTGAAAATTAATCTTGATTTTTATTTGATATTTTGGTTTTTAACATTAGATTAGATCTAACCCCTAGGATTAGTGTAATTTTGGATCAACGTATTATTCTGCTTGTTTATTTATTCTGTTTGTGTAATACGGCGTATTCAGTTCACTGAACGCGACGTATTTGTTATTTAATAATTTTTCTAGTAAGATTGTTTTAGGATGGACAATCCAAACCTTACTATGGAAGAGTACATCAGGCTCAAGGAAGAAAAAGCTCATAAACGTAGAAAAATGTTAAATTGGCAAACTGCTACATATGGGAAGATCAAGGTTGATGATGATTTTTACGATCTTAGATCTATGGAAGCTGAATTCCTAGCTATAGTCGTTAACGATGACTTTGCACCTAAGGATACACTTCAATGCAAATCTCAAGTAAGTATTCCTGTCAATGATGGGATTGACTTTAGAATATCATTTGATGAATCCAATGATGAGGATTACACAATAATTTGTGACAAAAACTCATTTTCTTATAAAATGATTTCTGACAACAATTTGAAAACGGATTCAGAAAATGATTATGAAAAAGTCATGCCTTCAATTTCATCACCTACGCATGCAATAAGTTATTGTGATGATTTAGACTTCTTTAAAGATTTTAAGAATGAATTTCCAGCCATTGTTTACAATGATGCTCAAACGTCTAAATCAGATTTATTAACTGAACCAATTTTATACCCCCAACATATCGATGAATTTGGTTTAAATGATGAAACATCATTGTCTGAATATGATAAGGAGGAACAAAATGTTTTGTACTTTAATGATCTATTCTTTTTCAACATTATTCATCCAGATGATTTAAAATCAGAAAAAGACAAAGATGATAACGATATCGATATAACAGATTCTTTATTGGATAATGAAATTACACATGGGTCAACTATGCTTTTTGAAACAAGTCAGGATAAAAATACTAACTATCTCAGAACGGGAAGTTTTGTCATAAACTTAAATGTAAAAATCGTAATTTGGATATATTACGCAAACGGAATGCTATTCTATCTCATTATGAATTTATATGCGACGTTTGGCATTCCGTTCTAAGCGATATTATAAGGATGGTGATTGTGTAATAATGTTGCGGAGGCCAAGGTATGTTTTCTTTGCTTTATTTTAGGAATTGGTCTCCAAGAATGGATAGGGCGTATTCGGGTAAAACCAATATGGCGTATCCACTGCTTTCAATAAAAGTTGACTAAGTCAACAAAATTCGCCAATACGGCGTATTACCTATCTAAATACGGCGTATTGAGTTTTGATATAAAAACCCACTCAATATGCCAGATCTGATTTTTACCACTCACTTTTCACCATCACAAACACACACAAATTTTTTCTAAAATCATTGGACCTAGTTTGTGATTCAATCTTATACTCACTTCCTCTTTTAGCTCAATCTATCGGTAATGTATTTCAACCTTTTATCTTTTTCGATTTAATTTGGATATATTCAATTAGGGTTAGGATTTGGATTTAACTAATATACCTTAGAACCCTTTTTACGACTCCTTTATCCCCCCTGAATAGATGTGAAAAGGTTTGAGTTTTGAATGGGTTAAAATGGGTAAATAGGGGAAACCCCCTTTTGTTTTCATTTTACAGACTCAATACGGCATATCCATTAACATGGATACGGCGTATTGACTTATTTTTACCCAATTTTAAAACACCAATACATCGTATTCATTAAATTAAATACAACGTATTGAGAAAATTAGGAACCCAAAATCACAGACCCATACCCCGTATTGACTAAATCAATATGGAGTATTGACTTATTGATCCCTATCACATATTCATTCATTTGATACGTCGTATCCACTCTCAGAACAAAAGGTTTAAATTTCTATACTCTTGTGCTTTCCTTGTTGATTTTACAGATATGGCTCTTCCACCACGTGAGTAGAGACACCGATTTCTTAGGCACGAAGGGTTGGAGTATACTGATTCAGATATAGCAGACTTTGAGTCGAGGTTAGAGAGGATTTACACTAGAGAGATACACAGGGTACAGGTTGTGGATTTTCAGGGTATGCCCGAGCTTCTAAGGGATGGTTTATTTGCTAGGATGGCGATGGAGCACCGTGATAAGGCCGGTGTAGTAGTGTTTACTAGTCATGCTTGTAGGAGGTTGTTTGATACTAGGGGACCACTGGTTTGTGAGCTTATTCTGGAGTTCCTTAGCATGCTCAGATTTAGAGAGGGATTACTTGATTTGGATGCTCCTAGTACTATTCAGTTTCAGTTAGGTAGAGCCAGGAGGCACCTGAGCTGGAGGAAGTTTATTCTGGCCTTGGGATTACACATCGGGGAGGAGATGGAGTCCCCCGGTTTTGCTAGGTATTGGAGTGAGAGTGAGAGGATGATCCCTAGGAAGGGGGATCTACATGATTATTGGAAGGATATTTCGACCGATGGAGATTTCTTGGGACCTCCCCCTTTTTACAGTTTGATCAGGGATCCGGTCTTGAGACTAAGCCATAAGATGATGGCACACAATATTGTTGGGAGGAGTCAGACACCTGAGAAGGTGACCGTGACTGATTTGTTTTACCTCAGAGGGATGGATGTTGGATCGGTCAACATCCCTTACTTGTTAGCTTGATATTTGAGGAGGTTTGCCGCTGGGAGGAAGAGCGGGGTGCATATTTCTGTTGGGCAGTTTGTAGCTCGATTGGCTGAGCATTTTGGGCTCTTGACTGCCGAGATACTCGAAGGATTAACGGTTGTTTCCCCTGAGCTTTATATGATTGAGCTTTAGATGATTGACATGGCAGAGTTGGTTAGACTGCAGATTTGTGCGTAGTTTAATGATACATAAGCCTGGGTGGCCATAGGACCAGAGAGGCAGCTCGATGCTGCGGCTGGTGCCCCTGCTGTAGCTGAGGATGCTCTTGTTATTGATGAGGGTGACCAGGCTGTTTTGGCACCTATGCAGGCACCTCAGCAGCCAAGTCCACCACCACCAGCTCCTGCCAGGCCATGCCTCAGAGGATGGCTGGACTTGAGGAGGACGTGCACGAGATACGCGAAGCATTGACTAAGCAGCGCGAGGTGATTAACACGATGGCTTGTGATTTTTCCAGGTTTAGTACATAGGCTGTCACTGGCCTAGGATGGATGATGGACAGGGCAGGAGTTACCTACACGCCATATTCTTAGACCCAAGTACCATAGGCGCGTCAGACGTAGGACTGATACGGCCAATACCTCCGCAGCTCAGCAGGACTAGCAGCAACCAAACCTATGACCCCTCCTACCTTTATCTCTTGTCTATATATATCTGTACATTTATATTATTCATATCTTGATGTATCTAACACTAAAATAGGTTCTAGAGTTTTGTATATATATGTCATGATATGACTTTTTGGTTTGTTTGTGCATAATAGAACAAAGCCTGGCAGTAAGTTTAGCACCATAGTTCATGATATGATACGAAATGTCACACCCCACCAAGGCAGAATCGCAAGGCATGATCAATAGGCATCATCACAACACAAGGCGTCAAAATACAGAAAACTAAAAATGACATTCAAATAACTTCAAGGTTCAAAGCGTGTTTTGACAACGCCCAAAACAAACATCCAATTTCATATAGTGCAACCAACCAAAACAAGATAAATGAACATAGATTCCATAATGCAAGCCTATGGTCTTTCTAATCCTTCTCTCTCTAACGCTTCTATCATCACTTTAGCACACCTGAAAATGATGCTTAAAACGTCAACATACTTGTTGGTGAGAGTTACAAGTTTAAGACACACATATGACACCGCGATCGATAAAAACATCTTTGTAGGAACCCGATTTACACTTCACTTCATATAATCGATCACAAAATCGAACTAGAAATGAGAAAGAGAGATGAGTTGTTTTAGAGAGAGAAACTAGAGAGAGGTTAGAGAGAAAAGTGAAAAGATATTTCTTAGATTTTTGAACAACTAACTTTTCCAAGTGGAAAAGTTCCTTATATACTCCGACACTTAAAAGTGACGCGCGGGATATTTAACTAGGACCCGGGCTCGGGTTTTGCTTGGGATTAAACCCGAAACATATACAATATTAGATTAACTATCTAGCCCGATTCCCGATACTTTCCTATTACAACGTTAACTAATTGATTGACCGAGACTTAAATACATAATGAATGAACTTCATGTTCGACTCAATATTTTGAGGCTAACAATCTCCCCCGAAGTGAGTTCATTGATGACACTCCTTCATGAGATCAGTGAGATTGCTTTTGTCGTTTAAGCTCGAGTGTTCTTGGTCTTTGTCTTCGTTGTAAGCTTGTTCCTTCATGCTTTGCGATCGGCTAAGCCATCTTGCGATCTTGTGTCTTTGACCAACATGCTCATACTATTGCATTATCTTGAAAGCTTTATTTCAGAGTTTGCGGAAGTCTTTGTCTTTAAATCTTGAGCTTTCTAGATAGTATGTCTTCGTAGATTGAGCATTTGAATGGGATTGAGGTTGCCGTTACCACCGTTTGACCTGCAGGTTTACGTTAGTGATAAACGAGAAAATTGATTTGAAAATCAATCGACGTGTCACTCGTTAAAGAGTTTTTGTAACACATCGAGAGTGTCATGTTTTTATCAAAATTCATCAACCGTCAATTCATTTACTGGACCAAATCGATATCCAGTTGTCACAAGTTTGATTCATATAGAATCTCGCAAGTCACCTACCAAGAGCTTGTTTGATGCTGGCTCAAGCAGGATTTCCATCTTCATTGTGAATACATTAGTATCACTCGGATGTTCTGGCAAATATCACAATGATATTGCGTAGGACTCTTGATAACAGCTTGTGAACCTGATGATGTTCAACAAGTGTTTGAAATGGAATGTGTCCTAACGAGATTTTGATTGATCTCTTGGCTCTAGACTCGATTAGTGCATTTTGGTTTTAGTACTCGGAGGCTGGAGCAGTTTGCCACCTATTCAATATCAACGATCTCGGAATGAGATGTCAATAGATAACGTGTGTATCTCCGTGACAAATGAGACAAGTTTCTGTTGAGAGAAACCCGAATGGCTGGGAAGGGTTGTGCATTGCATCACTGGGTCCATGATGTCGTTTTCAATGTCAGCAATCAACTTGTGATTCTGACAGCATATGTATTGACCCGGTTTCTGCCTTAAGTTGTGTGGAGGGCTTCTTTGTTTACACCCTTTATCGGCTTATTGTGTGAGGGCTTATTCTTTTTCTTTAGACAGTTATCCAGACATTTCTTTTCATTCTCATACGCCTTCAATGCTACCAAGACGTAGACTATCACCTGTTGTGATGTTCTAGGTGTTTAACTCAATCTAGTCGGCATATTCCCATAGTCATTCCATCTCCCCAATCAGAGCTAAGGACTGCTATTGCTAACTTTGGATTATCCTTGGGTAGATCCTCCGGTTCTGGTTGGATCATAGGATTGATTCCTAACCTAACCACCTTAGACATCAGAATCGTCGTGAAATTAAGATGTGTTTGGTATAAAGATCGAAACCAAAAAACCCTTTTCCTTCAGCACATGAGTTGAATAGATCATTTTTTAATTACGTTTTCCTCCCCTGACTTTAAATAATAAACACTTAGTTTTTGAAATACCTTGTGATTAAAATATGTCTTGAAAATTCTGTGGGAGAAAATATTATCAGCATGAATGGTTTGGAACATTTTGGTAATGTTGAATACATAAGAGTTGTCGTTGTTGATGTATCTAAGAACATTAAAACGTTATTTTTGAAAAAACTCCCGCTCAAAATGGACCATGTTGAAAAAATTAATGGCTTTTTGAAAACAGTATGAGATGAGTGTTGAACACGCAATTTTTGAAAGATTATGAATTGGCATACGAGAAATTCCTTGAAAAATTAATGTTTAACTTTTTTGAAAAACCAAATGTTAGAGACTTCGTCTTTCTAACGTAAGGGTATTAGCGCACTGAAACGTACACTTTCTTTTCTTGAGCCTAAAAACATGAATGTCTTGTAAGAACAGTCAAGACTTAGAAACATGTAATTTTCTCTTGTAGGATAAATATAAACCTCCTTGATTGGAAGTCCGGGTTAGGTATGGACATGCACATAAAGCCATTTAGAAAATTAGAAAGACATGTTTTGAAACTATTTGCAACTCCCACCGCTCGAACTCATTTACACACACTGTCAATGTTAATAATCGACATTTCCTAAGCACGGAAATGTTTATCGATTCCTAAAGACATGTCGAACGAATCATTTTGGAAATTGTCTGATTTTTTGATTTTGTATTTTATTTACCTATTATCCCAGCATTGCTAATGATGGTGAATAGTAATTCCATCTTGTTCGTGATCTAGCTTGGTCTTGACTGCTAGAAACAACTTTTGGAACCAGCTTTAACTTGACGGTTTCTTGCTGGTCATGAAATTCGAGTTCCTGAACGGTTATGATCAGAAGTCAGTTGATGAAGAACGAGGCTTGAACTGCGTTGTTTCAACAAACGTACCTTGCCATGAAGACCAAGGCTTGATCTGCTGCGATCAAACATCTTTTTTGAAGATTTCATCTTTTGTGAATCCCAATCTTCGCACTGGTTTCTTAGATATCAGTAATTTTCAGCAAGCACTCTCTGAGATTGTCCTGCTTTTCATTATATAGTGCATCTGCAACCTGCATTTAGGTCATTCGTTGGTTCGTGTGACCATTAATGTCTACCTGCACTTAAACCCAAGTTTTTTTGCATGCATAATATAAGGGATATCTACCTTGAACCATGCCGGGTTTCACTGTCAACCTTGCCCATGCAAGAGTTGGAGTAACGTTCCCTATGGGAATCCACGAAGATGAAAACATTACTAAAGAGTCTACCCGTTGGTCTCCAACTAAAACCAGATCTAGGAGTCATTGTTTTCCTCAGGGACATGGTAGCGTTGTTTGAGAACCTATGTCCTGTGGGGATCTGTCTTTCTGGATTCTAGATGCACTGACTATTCGACCGGGCAGATATCTCTTTGTTGGTCTTAGGGGATTTTGCATCCGTATTCTGTGCAGAGGACGAGGATTAACCTTGAGAGGTATTCTAAGACGCATTCATCATGATTTTCACTGAAAGGCACTTTTGCATGAGACATGGCAATTCATTGAACTTCAGAAAGGATTTTGTTCTATGTTTCTCCTAAGTGAAACATCTGCTTTGTTTGAAACCAACTACGTCATAGATGCTTGCCGAATTCCTAGTTTGGTTTGCAACCAAGTAGCAGGTGTTGGTAATCACATATCAATTCATACTAGTTTGCCATTCACAATCTTTGTCTTTCTGAAGTTTGTGCACTTATCTTAGCTTTCTATAGGTAGTAGTTATGAACCATTGTCTTTTGACCTACTTTTTCCCTGGGTGACTGAATGTGAAACACATGCTTTGGGCAATTCCTAGAGGGGCAGGGCTATCAAATCATTGGCTTAGCTAAAGATGATTCCCCGTCATTGATGCCAAGAGTGTGGAGTGCAGGTTTTGTCAACAGATCGACACATCAACTTGGAAGGAAAACCGCTGTTGTGGACATGCATCGTTCAGATTTATACGCAGTTAGTTGTCTTACCACTTGGTTTATTTCTGATTGATTGTACATGCGGTTTTCCATGATAGATGTTGTTCAAATTAGTATCCCAACACCCTTCTTTTGAACATCTCAATGAGTTACCTTTAACTTACTGATGGCTAATGTGCCTGCTTGATTTGACTTTCAAATCGTGTATTAGCATATATTGTTCACATTTCTTTCGAAATGACATTCGAT
Source organism: Tanacetum coccineum (assembly GCA_026074375.1). Taxonomy (NCBI): domain Eukaryota; kingdom Viridiplantae; phylum Streptophyta; class Magnoliopsida; order Asterales; family Asteraceae; genus Tanacetum; species Tanacetum coccineum. The sequence continues at coordinate 18,549 of BQNB010005815.1, read as the reverse complement.
CCGATTTTCTTTGCAAACTGAGTTGTTTTTTCATTTGTTCTTGTACATTGTTGTAAAGCACAGTCAAGAGAAATCAGTGTTTTTCAATTTAGAAAAACTTTTTAACTGACGTAATTATGAACTTCGTTATTAACCAATTCTGGTTGTTTGCGAAAGCGTGAGTGCAGACATGCACAATTCTTATGACTTTAATGAAGATAACATCAGTAATTCAGCATAAGCATTTAAAATCAGACAAGAAGGCAAATATGAACATGTAACATCCTTTAACACACACTCGTCCGAAGTAGATCATACATGTTTTGAAAAATAAGGCATTTGAAATTCAAGGTTCGTACAACATCCTTTTTTCAGGGATTTAACGTACTCTCCAAATCGTCATGCATTTCTGTTTTTAGTTCATGAACAAAACAATGACTGTCCAGTATAGTTTTGTTTGAAAGAGGCATTAATAAGGTTTTGATCAAAACTTCCATACTCTTAGCAGTTGGGTTAGGAAAAGCACTATTAGGAATGATTAAGACCAAGCATGTTCACAATTGTTTCTAAATGATTTGAAGTGTTGTCAGTTCGTTAAAAATAACTGTCTACTTTTACTAATGGATTTAGAAATGGGTAGAAAGGACACGTTTTTGGCAATGTTTGGTTTTGTTCTGTTAAACGTTTTTCTCCACATTGTCTTCCTAACTGTTTTAGCGTGTTCCAACTGATCAAGATAGGTTTTGGATGGTGGTTTGAAAGTTTCATAAAGACTGTTTTGATATGTGTAATCATATGGTTTCACTTTGTCTTTATCCAATTTTGATCTACTCTCCTTTTCAAGAGTCACTGTCTCTTCCCCATTAGGGCAAAATCTGTTTGCAGGATCAGAAGTATCATATGGGATCTCATACAAACGAGGCTTTTCAGATTGAGCTATCTTGAGGTACTTTGGATTAGCAAAGGTTGATCTACCATTATACGTTGCGCATTTGGGTGCTAACATGTGAATGGTCTGAATTGACTGATTGCGTTTATAAAGAATTTCATTTAAAAACTTTATTGTTTTGTCCATTCAATCATCGTGTCCATTGTCTTTTTCCTTCCTTAACCTTTAAATCTGAAATAACTTTACTTTTCGCTTGATTGACCTTCAAATTGTGACCTAGTTAACAACACTTTTTTGACTAGCGCAATCGTTTTCTGATTGAACAATTGAAATGTCATAGGTTTTTAAGTTTTTTAAACCCCTCTTTAGTCAATCTGTCTTTAAGAGCTAATAGTCCTAGAGTTTTATTTAACTTTGTTTGAAGTATTTTATAATCACTCGCTCGGTCATTAAGGGCCGTGTACTCTATCAAGCTCAGTCTGTCTAGTCCTGAAGTGCAATTAGACAACTATCCCCGACTGCTAGTAGCCTCCCCCTAGAGCCCTAAAAGTCCTCATCAAGTTAGTTTTGCACTCCTAAGGGTCTTGAGTTAATGATCTTTTCTTCTTTAATTGCATTAATAACCGTTTTGTTTCCTACGTATCAAGAGGCAAATTACAATAAAAATTACAAGCGCAGCACGCTCATCAACATATTCACCGCATTTTGAATCAACCTGATTATCATGGTAACATATATTGATGAATCAAGAATACATTGCTTTCATCCTTCTGCCAAAACATAGGTGTCTTGAATGGATTCAGGTTGCTCATGAATGTCGTCTCACATTGGCAAACACATCATTTGCATCCATGTTTTGTACTTTGTTCCAAGGGCTTACTATAGAAACTGGATTCTTTAAGGTGAGACCATCCTAAATCATTGCCATGTAACTGTAAATGTGCTTCCAATGTCCTGTTATCAATCTATTCATCTGAATACAATCCCACTGCTTGGTCATCGCCTGAACTTGAAGGAAAAATGTAAACCGATATTGAACCTCTTGAACCTTGACTGTTGAATCTGCAACTGTCTTCACTATCACATATCAACTTTTTTCAACGTCATCTTAAGCTCGTTGCTCATGACCTTGCCTCTTTCTATATACATTGCCAATAGAGTTGCATGTTCGGGATGATTTTGCCTTGAATGTAGCTGTCATTTTAGGTAATTTTGTTCCCCCCCCCCCCCTTCCCCCCCCCCCTTAAAGTTTTCTCTTACTTCTCGATCCTGATGAAAAAGATCTTGAATAAATATCGAGAGGCTTTAAAAAGTCAAGAGTTAATAACCTTTCAAAACCGTACTTTGATCACACTTAAGCTGATTGAATCCATGTCGTGATTTGTTTCTTCTGCATTGAGAAGTGTTCTAAGTTAGTTCATGTGTTTAGATAACGAAACTTGAAGGTTCCTGACACTATCCACCAAAGAGTTGTCAAAAGGCTTGGTGATACAATATACAACCAGAGAAAGTATGTCTTTCGAGAAGTTGAGTGGTTGATTTAAGTGTATTTAATTTGTTCAAGGAGTTTTCTTTGAAAATCTTTGCTTGCATCTGCAGTTTCTGTATCTCTGGTTCCTCTAACACTAAACTTGAAGATGAAGTATTCTTTGTGTTCTATTTTAATGTGAATTATGAAGTGTGAAAATTTTGTTGGATCTTAAGTGGATATGATGTGATTGAAGTTGTGATTGAAGTTGTGGTTGTATGCAATTCACGTTCACGGGATTTTACTCGTCTATGATCAAAACCGATAATGAATTAACGGGATTTTACAAGATCACTAGATAACCGTGAATGAATGATCGTTTGTTGTTAATGGTTTGTTTGTTGTGAATGATTGTATTTTAAGTCCTTGTTAATGGTGCACTTTGATGATTTAATGTGTTTGATTAAGTGTCTTTTGAAGTCCAAGTAATGTCAAATGATTTCTCGAAATTTGGGCAGCATAACGTTTAGATTCAGTATATAAAAGTCTTCAATGTACCTAAAACGTAGTAGCAAAACGCAATACCAAACAAAAAAAATCAAAACGCAAGAAAAAATTCAAAACGAAAAAAAATCAAAACGCAAAAAAAATCAAAACGCAAGAAAAAAAATCAAAACGCAACAAAAAAAATAAAAAACAAAACGCAACAAAAAAAAATCAAAACGCAACAAAAAAAATCAAAACGCAACAAAAAATCAAAACGCAACAAGAAAAAATCAAAACGCAACAAGAACTTTGCCAGAGAGTCAAAACGCAACGACGAAATATACGACTTTTTCCACCAAAAATCGCCTAAAAATCACCCTTTTTGACCTTTTAACTTGATTTCTCTTGCACAATTAGTTACCTTATGCCTAGATCTTGCTTAATAACATAAACATTCACACATCTAAGCACAAAAATCCGGGTTTGATTTTTTTTTTGAGTTCAAATGACACACGAATTTGATCTTGTTGAACCACAAGAATCAACCACGAATCCACACGTAGCTCTGATGCCAATTGTAGGATCCCGTTAACACTTCACTTCATACAATCGATCACGAAATCGAACTAGAAATGAGAAAGAGAGATGAGTTGTTTTAGAGAGAGAAACTAGAGAGAGGTTAGAGAGAAAAGTGAAAAGATATTTCTTAGATATTTTGAACAACTAACTTTTCCAAGTGGAAAAGTTCCTTATATACCTCGACACTTAAAAGTGACGCGCGGGATATTTAACTAGGACCCGGGCTCGGGTTTTGCTTGGGATTAAACCCGAAACATATACAATATTAGATTAACTATCGAGCCCGATTCCTGATACTTTCCTATTACAACGTTAACTAATTGATTGACCGAGACTTAAATACATAATGAACGAACTTCATGTTCGACTCAATATTTTGAGGCTAACAATCTTTTACGAACATATATGCATGACTATTCTATCACAACAATCAATTCACAAATAACTCTAGGGTAAATCGTACCCCGTCGTCCCAATACTCACAATTACAATCATCTGGGGTGGATCGTACCCCGCCGTCCCAAATACTCACTTAGTCTTCGCGCAAGACCGACCGCTGGACTAGGTCCGTGCAGGTCACTCACAAGGTCATGTCATCTTCACAAATACATGCCTTACCACAATTTATACAATTCATAACATATAGCAATAACACAAACAAAAATATAGTTCAACACTTAAAACACATATCACGGTTCATACATCAAAAAGATTTTTCATCATTTCCATCCCAAAATAAAAGTAAAAAGTAGGACTGTAAAACTCACCTCGATGCAAAGCAAATCCAAACTCTTCAATTAAGCTTGCAAATAATCTATACAAAACAATACACACATGTTACCATCGATTAGGTCTCTCACCCAAGTCGATGTAACAATCACAATGATGGATACTCTATATCTTAACTTGTTTCCAACTCTTCTATACTCCTTTCATAACTTACTACCTTCAAGTTACTTTACAAAACCTACTTCTTAACTTTCTGCATTTTACCTCGTTTTTGTAGTCATAAGATGACTCTAAATAAAATACTTAAACACCTAATTGTTAGTTCTCCTTACATCCCATAGCTCCCCAATGAGTTGTGAGCTTCTATAATTTTTTTAGAAAAAATAATAATGAGTGTAACTATTTTATAAAAATTCAACATTACAAGTTACCCAGATTCGGATCTGATCGCACACCAAAAAGTTTAACTTCATTAGACACACTTAAACAATGAATTGGACTTAGCCCTTTGAACTGAAGTTAATAGACACATGAAACATGATCTCTGTAATTGGAAAAGTCTAAATTAGAATTTTAAATAGGGCTTTTACTTCTTGCAATCTGACCTAAAAACTCAGCCTTGACAACGAATCTTGTTTGATTTATTTAACTAACTTTCACTCACTTTTAATTCATGAAACCTATGGGGTTTGAAAGTAGACTCTCTGTGGATATTTTTAGGCACAAGAAAAGCTATCCGTATGACCGAGTTATGACTCTCACAAGATGACCCTTCAAAACTGCCAGCTTTTAAACTACGAATTTAAAAACCCTAAAACCCTAATTAAACATGCAAAAACGATTTTTAATGATCATAACCCTTATTTTACAAATCTCACATAAACCCTAATCCATCAATTAAATTGTTACATGAATAATTAAAGAGGATTAAACAATTAGGGTTTATAAACATACCTTAATCCTTGATTCTTGAAACACTAAATCACCAACTTAATCTTGATAAAAAAAATATTTTTTTTCTTCTTTCTTGATGGATTTCGACCAACACAAGGGGAGGGAGAGAAAAGTGATTTAGGGTTTTCCTTGGTTTTGTATTTATACTAATAGAATCGTAATTATAGTCAAAGTTTGTTTCCTTTTTCTTGTTTATCCCTAAAACTGGCCGAATATTTATATATATATATATTTTTTTATTATTATTATTTTTTTATTTAATTATTACTTAACAAATTATCTTAATTACCTTAAGTTTTCATAAAAACATAAGCTAGTTTGGTTAAACCTTTTACATAAACATAACTTACTAGCTTTCCAAAAATAACTTTTGATTCTAACTAATTCTAAAAATAGAAAGTTCTCTAAAACCTATAAAATACTAAACTAATATATCCTATATGAATTATATATACATAATACGTACACATAATATTACGTACACGACATTTGAAACTACGCAAAGCTTCCAAATGATCTCATTCCCATTCAATCTCATTTCAACTAGTACCATGATTCATAAATCATGTACTTCAATCTTGCACACATATCTCTCACAAAACACATAAAAAACACATAAAAAACACAGATAATGCTTCAAATAAATTTTAAACAAACTGACCAACCGGCTCAAACCACGGTTGTCACACGAAACTTGAGAAGGACATTCACACTAAACGTAAGAATGGGAACAAGATGATGATACAACGTAAAGAGGAAGCTGAAGAAATGTCTAACTTAAAGACTTTGCTGTAAACAAAAGTGCTTCCCAAGAGACAACCCGGATTGTTATTTAATTTTGTTATCGAGTTTGTCTTCCCAAACATCAATACGGCGTGTCCGCTCTATACCATACGGCGTATTGATTGTCTAGACGTTATCAGTCTTTATTTTATTGCACTTTAAATACATTATTGTTAGATTTTAAATACGACGTATTCACTAACCTAATACACTGTATCCACAAGATTGACTCGTAATTAGTTTGTTTAGTTTAGTTTAAATTAACCGTAGGTACCAAGATAAGAATGCACTTGTTCTTCCTATATTTTATACAGGACCTCGAGAAAGAAATATCGACGAAGTTGGTGGAATGCATATTTTCTAGAATTCTATGTGTGTGCTGTTCGTGCTAACATTCAGACGCTTTTTCAGCACATAATCTTGCTCATAAATGCAACATGGAGAATCTACCGAGCAATCATCAGGGGAGTTTTTGATTCTAATTCTTTTTAAATTCTCGTATTTAATGTTTATCTATACAACGAGGGTGTTGTATAATTCAAGTGGGGGGATGGAATTAGAAAGTTTACTTGTCCTATTTTTCACAATAAAAATCTTAAATTATGCTCAAAGTCAAAAAAAATTCAAGCATACTTTTGTGAAATTACTTGATACATAACCCGCACACAATAACCCTTGTTAGATAATTGTGAGGATTTAACCTTTCTGTTTCCAAATGTTTACCCAAATTCCACAAAATATGAGTGTGTCGGTGATGTAGTGGACTTTAGAACTTGGCTTGGTATATCACTCAAGACCACAATAATGAGTATGATGGATTTAATTGGAGTAACTTGTTTAAATTGGTAAATCTTAGGATAACACCCAAATCGCCTTTACATGTTGCTTATTAACTAACTACACCGGTTAGTTAACCTCTAGTTTAAACCCTTTCCACTCTCATCTTTAGAGTGATGAATCACTAGAACAACCCGTAAAGCCAATCCTTTAGGAAAATACACCAACTATTTGTTTTGTTACACCCTTACACCTTAACCTACCCTGTTAGATTAAGTTTAATTTATAGTTGATAGTTACTTAAAGTGTACAGTTTGTATTTCTCGAGTCTTGTATCATTTTCTACCTTTGGTGCGGTTGGAAATTTGCACACTGCAAATGGGAATGTATATTAGTAGTCAAAGCTCATGTGATTTTACTACCATCATAATTATTGGTGAATCCGAAGACGAAGGAACTACCGAAGGAATTATCCGGAATTATTATGATCGTGAAGATGGTGAAACTACATCGAGATTTGAAGTTTAGCTAAAAAAAATCAAAAAAATATGAAAAATACAAAAAGAGAAAGAAAGTTTTAAGATAATCGTTTTGCAAAGGAATTACCGAAGGAATTACACGAAGGATCAATTATTTATTGATACGTAAAAATCAACGATGTAGAGTATTGTACAAAGTGGAAGATATCGCCACTTGCCTTGTAGAGTATGTAAAGTTTTGGGAAGATTAGGTAGTTAACTGTTACGGGAACGCCAACTTAGGTTGTTGTTTTTTATCAATGATCAAGATGTTGTAAATAGTTGTATCTTTGTCATGGTAACGGTCGGGAAATAAGTGTCTAGCAACTTGTATCTTAAGTCTAAATCTATTTATTTCTTGATTTTTATTTAACAACAATTTACTTCCCTCTCACCTGATGATTAGCCGTTGGTTTTACGCGAATGAGGACTTGTTCGAGTGTGCATGTCTATTCTGTTGTTATGGCCATGTATGCATGTCTTAGCTGCCTCATTGGTTTACGACTTTTGGTGAAAGTTAGAAGGTTCCTACCCTATATCATTCTTCATCCTAACCTTTGGTTAAATTCGAATGGGGATGTGATCGAACACACATGTCTATCCTGGCATTTCGGGTGTCTATGTGTGCTTCAGCTGCCTTGTTGGAGTGGTACTTCTAGTGAAAGATTGTAGAATGATCAACCGTACGCCTTTCCATACAAAAACCCATATGTACCTTTATAAACTTGTTTCTCCTTGGCTTTAGTGCTAGAGATGTGTATCCTTGCCAAGCTTATGATAGAATACTCGTCACGACCGAGCAATTAAGCGAATTAGTTACATGTTACCATGTTGTCTTGTCGATTTATGCTTCCGCACAATGTTTAAACAATTTATTACTACCTATTGCAAATGATCAATTTTCTAAAACGTCTCATATAGAGGGCGTTCTTCATTTCCTTGTGTTGTGATATTTATGCAGTCACACGCCTCTGGTTGCCATTATACTTTGATATTTTGGGGGTGTGACAGTTTTAGTCGAATTCGGTTGGGGAAAAAAGTGTAGAACCGAAAATCCCTTTGGGGATTAATTCGGTCGACTTTTTGGAGGAGAGGAAAACCGAAACTAGTTTAGGGTTTTTAGGGATTTAGGAGTGTTGTGAATGAATGAAGAATGAGGTGTAGGAGTTGTGTTTATATAAGCACAAGCCCAACCCTAATTCTTGTACAACAAGGAAACTTGTTTCCTTTTTCTCCTCCAACTCTATAACCGAACCAAACACCCCTTTCTAAAACCTTAGGGTAGTTCGGCCAAACAATGGCTCCCTTGGGGTTTTGGGTTTTGTCCGGTTTAGTTCCTTGGTTTTATATTTAAAAATTCGTTAAGTTAGTTATACAGTAACGGTAACTAACGACTATTTAAATACTTATCGTAAAGTAAAACATACTCTTCGTATTCTAACGTGTGTGCCCTCAATAGGCTCACGATGTAACGCCTAAGTCTTAAGAATGATATGCCACCTCGAGAGAAGAAATCATTGCACTAAATAAACAAACCAACATTCTAATCGGATTAATAATGGTTAATACAGTTTTCTTATATAAGGTTCGACCGTTCTTTTATCTTTTGTTAATTAGCTTGTGTGGGTAATAGTGCCTTGAATTGATTGTAGTCACCAACCAAAACGTGCTAGTCTCTCAGGCTGAAAACCCCCTTTTCCCGTTAGAATTAGGATTTAGACTGACATAGGTTTAACATAGGTTTAGAACATAATAGAATTAACATAGATTAGATAACTAAAATATTAATTAAATTGATAGATTTAACCTCGCTTCAAGTGTTCGACACCCTACTTACCACGAAACTACTACCAATCGGGTACACTGGCAGTTAAAGTGTTGTTTTTGGTTTAGTCAGCAAAATATAAATTTAAAACTTGAAACATCTTAAATATACCATACAACGACAGCACATCACCCACCACAAAGGGTGAACAAACTACACCCTTCATATATGTCACTCTAGTTTCCACTTCCTTTCATCTACGATCAGCCAAGGTATCACACAGAGCTAACGCTAAAATCAGCTAATGGTGTTGGTAGGGGAAAAAGGGTCACGATGCTTGCATACTACAGATACCAGCTTCATTTTAGATTGCAGCAATACTACCTTCTTTTTAGAGGAGGTAGACTGTTCCAACAGTACGTTGTTGGTGTGCTCTATGCTGTCACTACAACAAAATGAAGTTAAGGCAACACCGATAAAGTGTTGTATTATGCCTTAAAAATGTTGCATTACGCATAATGCGACACTTTATCAAGTGCTACTTTATGTAATGTTGCCTTAGGTATATGCAACACTTATATTGGATTATGCAACATTTTCTAAAAGTGTTGCCAATGTTTAGAAATTGTGATACTTCAATGTGCAACACTTTTAAAATCAAATACAACACTTTTTACACTCAAATGTGACACTTATACACACTGGTGCAACACTCTTAGATCCAATAACAACACTTTTCAAGTTGATGTGCAACACTTCTTCATTTGAAACTAGTAAGCATACAACACTTTACTGTATCAAGTATGACACTTTAGTGTATCAAGTGTAACACTTTCTAGTGTTTAATAATATTAGTGCAACACTTTTTCTAATGATTTATAACACTTTCATTTCATGCAACACAAATGTTGATTGTTTATAATACACAATTTTTTTAACAAGTCTAATATATAAATTGACATTTACATTCCGTAATAGAAATAATTAAATACAATTAGAAAATATGATATTGTACTTTGACCAAGTTATTCAATGTAAAATAGCTAACATACATAATCTATAGAAAGAAAAGTTATCAAATCAAAATTCTAGAAATCTTGACATCTTCTTTACACGTAAGCATACAACACTTAACTAGAAATCAAGTAAATACACTTTAGTTATCAAGTGTAACACTTTCTAGTGTTTAAGTAATAGTTATGCAACACTTTTTTCTAATGATTTATAACACTTCATTTCATGCAACACAAATGTTGAAATTTTTATAATACACAATTTTTTTAACAAGTCTAATATATAAATTGACATTTACATTCCGTAATAGAAATAATTAAATACAATTAGAAAATATGATATTGTACTTTGACCAATTTATTCAATGTAAAATAGCTAACATACATAAAAAGAAAAGTTATATAATCAAAATTCCACAAATCTTGACAACTTCTTTACACGTAAGCATACAACACTTTACTGTATCAAGTATGACACTTTAGTGTATCAAGTGTAACACTTTCTAGTGTTTAATAATATTAGTGCAACACTTTTTCTAATGATTTATAACACTTTCATTTCATGCAACACAAATGTTGATTGTTTATAATACACAATTTTTTTAACAAGTCTAATATATAAATTGACATTTACATTCCGTAATAGAAATAATTAAATACAATTAGAAAATATGATATTGTACTTTGACCAGTTAAATCTGTAAAATAGCTAACATACATAATCTATAGAAAGAAAAGTTATCAAATCAAAATTCTAGAAATCTTGACATCTTCTTTACACGTAGAGCCTTTTTTTGGTAAGGTACATCAAAGTAATGTAGCCTGCTAGACACGAAAATGATTAAGATTAGTTTTTTCTGCATATCTTGAAATTAAAAGGATAGCTACCATTAGTAAATTAGTTACCCTAAACAATTATTCATGGAAGACCAAAACAATTTATATAGTTGCAAGCATTACATGCGCTTGATAATATATATACCCATTTCAATAAGGATGTCTTTAGCTAGAACATGATCATCCAGCAAACATAAAGCACATATGTCGATGTACTTACCGGAAGGTAAAATGAATAATAATAACTTTTGTACTAAAAAACCCGACGATTACAGAAATTTAAATAGAACGACATTGTGAACCACATACGTCAAAAACTGACTGAAACCTACAGACATTTTTCCTATTGGTACAAAAGATCCAACAACCATGGGTAGTGTGTTCATGAAGTAAAATGTGTGTGATAAAAACAAATTGCATGGAGTGTTCGAACATAATTATCAAGATGTCACTTACAGAGACATGGTATACTTTGAAAGATCTGTTTTTCCATCAAGTGTAGCGATAGCACATTCATCTGTCCACAAATTGTTTGAAATTCCGCCTGTTCAAAGAAGTTAAGTAAGATTAAGCCTAGCCTTGCTACAACACATAATAAAAAAGTGCGTAATATTATGTACCTCGTTGAATAGGTTGACTATATGCACATAATAAGCCTTTTCAAGAACATGTTTCTTCATGATTCTTTGGACATGATTGCGAAGCATATGACCATCGTTTACAGCAGTCACACCAACCTATAATTGAACCAAATTCTTATCATCGCCTATATGTAGTGATATACAAATAATAGAAAGATAGCTTCTTTGGAGCCAGAATCGCACCTCGAGTAATCTGAACCAACAAGAGCGACTTCTAAGTGTATGGGAGCCATCCACTATGTCATCAAATACAACCAAAGACGCTTAAAGCTGCACGTAGAACCATTTTGACCTTTAAGCTAGGCTCTTAATCAACATAGACTAAGATGATACTAGTTATATAAGCGGAAAATATATTCTTTCACTATATAACACACGTGAGCATCTTTAGTGTTTATACATGTATTAAATACCAATTCAGTGCACCGACCAAGAACACATGTAAGAAAAACTTCAAGTGATGTCATTTTTTCCCCTTATAACAACCGGCAGCTGTCAATAACAAAAATTATGCGGACCATTTTTCCTGCATACATCACATTTTATCCTGAAAAGTCACTTATCTCTACAGGCCAGTGAGAAGATCTACAAATATATAAGTGGGGTGGAATTTATTTAGTTCAGTATAGCATATTTATTTGATGTTTCGTGTGCTTAAGAATAATGAACTTTGCTAATCTAGACATTGATATTCCTTTTGTATATATTGTGATCATTTAGTAACCTTTCAAAGGAGTAGGAGCATGGCTGTTAATCTTTTTTAATAAGAAGGAAAACTATTTAGTTACCATGATCATATAAATACAACAACAACAATCTTACCCAATCCCGCCGAAGCGAGGTATGGGGGAGGTGGGATGTAGACAATCATACTCCTACCCAACAGTAAACAGACTGCTTCGAGAAAGACCCTCGACATTTCTACATTTCAAGACTTTGAAGGGCTAAGCGAGGAACACACACAAAACAAAATTGCTGATGAGCACTACATTACCAAGTAGTTATAACAAGTTCCAACTTCCAAAACGTATGTGTGTTAGCTTCTTGAAAGGGTAGGTTTCCAGACTTTAAGCAAACCACAAAGAGCGTGCATTTTGTATTAAATCAATCATAGACTTGTAGTTACCTAGTTATACCAAGTATGTCATCATATTATCATGCCAGATACTACTAGTTTTCCTTACTCAATTTTTGATCGATATTTAATCATTGTAAACAGAGAGAAAAACCATCATAAACCGTCTTTTATCAGACACTTGCTGGTCGTATTGCTAAAAGATTTCCATGTCACAGTTCCCATCTTTTCCAATTTTAATACATTCTCAAGTTGCATTTGTAATGACAATATTATACTTAACATTTTAATTCAAATGGGAAGCATAACATTACAATAGTTACAGCGTTCAACAAGATTTCCACATAATTCTCTATTCCTAATTCTAACCTCTAATTTTTTTTTTCTTAAGGACTGAGAAACCCAAGTGATGAAGTATTTTAGATAAATATTTCTATGGCTGAAAGAAAGCATAGCACATTATTAAGAACAACCATGGGGTAACATGATTTTGTAAAGTATCTTACCTGCTTTTCCTCCGAGATCTACTCTAAATTGCTTGGGCACTTGCTGTCAAGGTATCAACATCAGTGATTGGATTTAGTAAAACATCTCCATCACTTTTTTCACCTGCACTGGACGTAAAGGAGTATCCTACAAACCCATCATTGTCAGATCTATCATACAAATGGTATACTAGTATTCCTAAACAGATAAAAAGAACCTTTAGTATTAACTATTGAGATTTTATTAAATAACTAACCATGGTTAGTCACTTAACCATCATTGTGTTTGTAAAAAAATCATACTTATCAATGAAATGTTAAATCTTTAGACAAAAAAGTGGTTCAGGTCAACATGACCCATTAATATAAGTCACAAACTACCCGAGTTGACCAGTTACCCAACCTATCATTTTGCGACCTCTTCTCGTGATCTAGTTTATACATAGGACAATTCACATACTTCCTTTATTTTGCCTACAACATATTTATATAATGAGTTTAAGGACATACACTTCAAATACTCCTTTTCTTCATAAGTCGTCTAGAGCACTCCACACCACATCCCGGTACCTGAATTGTTGTTTATGTTTTCCCATATTAAATTTAATATATTGGTAGCTTGAAGCAATAATACATGGCTTAAAAGTGTAACTGACCGCATATTACCTTCATGATTAAGCAAATCGAGAACATTGTCAAGGCAATTGTATCGCATCCCATGACATGGATGCCTGGTTTCGATAATGTCACTTGAAGTATGCCATTATTGATCACCACCTGAATATAGATGAATCTTTGCAGTAACACATAAATGGGAATTAAAATCAATATAGACCAGATATGTTGATCTTATCATATGAAATACCCCATAGTGGTTAGATAATATAATCAAAAACACCACAAGAAAAAAGAGAAGACAAAAAAGGGAAGTTACATGGTGATCTTGAAACCACAATCGCACACCGGTACATGACATTGGTCCAGTTTTATCCTGATGATCTGCAACACAAGAATAAAACTGTATAAGCAGAATTCCCCCACCCTCACCCTAAAATTGAAAACCTACATAGATATAAAATGAAGAAAGATAAAAAAAACCTTTGTAATCGCTGTAGGTTATAGGCATGGTATGAATAACACATCCATAATTTCACCCACATGGCCTCAATTATATGGCAATGGTAACGGCATGTATAAACCTTAAACAAACACAATGAGTCTAATTGCAATAATTTTAATTAACTCCTAAGAAAATGAAGATAACCTCAGTCTACATCCATTGGTTATATAATTAGCAATCAAACTTAATAATATAGTAATAAACAAACTATTGAAGAAGGAGTAGTTTGGTTACCTTGATAAAGGGATCAAGATTTGATCGAACATGGCTGCAAAACTGATTGAGGTGTGACAATGTGGCTAAAGAATAACAAAGGAGCAGAGAGACTGAAGAAAGGAGAGAGGATCGATGTCGATGGTGGGTCTGAAATTTTCAATTTTGAGTGAGAAAGAAGGAAAATTGATTTGGGGGAAAATTATTTTGGGAGAGGCGGGAGAATTTTAATTTTATTTCATTTTGGAGGGGGTGGAAAGCAGTTAAATTTTTATACAAGAATTGTAACACTTTTGATAAAAATGTTGCATTACATCTACAAAGGCAACACTTATTTTACAAATGTTGCTTAAAGTTTAATGTCCTATAAAATGCAACAATATTAGAAAGTGTTTCTTACAAAGTGTTACATTAGCTACATTTTGTTGTAGTGTGTTGAACAGAATCGGCTGGACTACATAAGAAAAAAACAAAATGATATTCGAAGTGACTACTTATTGGGGTTGTATGATGCAATTTCTCGAGGAGAGCGAGATGGTTATAAAGTTAGAGGAAGAATTATCCTTCCTATGTCTTTTACAGGCGGTCTACGATACATGTATGCTCATTATTTAGATGCTCTTGCTATTTGCTAGAAGTTAGGAAATCCACAGTTTTTCATCACATTCACGTGTAATGTAAACTGGTCGGAGATCAAAAGGTTCATATCTGAGTATCCACATTTGACTGCTTCTGATAGAGCAGATGTTGTGTGCCGGGTGTTTGAGCAAAAGATTCAAGCTTTAATTGCCTTCCTCAAAGAAGAATGCATATTTAGAGACGTAACTGGAGGTATGATACTCTACATTTTAGTTTGACATTATAATTTTATCTATGTTTGGTTATTAACCTTTGCTGATTTTGGATCTTTCATTACAGTGCTCTATACAGTCGAATTCCAAAAAAGAGGATTACCACACTGCCACGCTTTGCTTTGGGTGGATTCAGCAAGTAGAATAATAATTGCTAAAGATGTGGATCGGTTTATTTCAACTGAGTTACTAGATCTAAGAATAAATCTAGAAGGATATAACGTTATTTTAGAGCTGATGATGCATGGTCCTTGTGGAGCCGTTAGCTTGAAAGCTCCGTGTATGAAAGGTGACAAGTGTAGCAAGAAGTTTCCTAAAAAAATCAATCAGAATATCTTCTTTGATGAAAATGGTCATGTGCACTATCGGAGAAGAGACACAAGTGTATCTGCTACAAGAAACGAATTCCAGCTGGATAATAGCTATGTTGTTCCGTACAACTGTGATCTGCTTCTAGAATTTCGAGCTCATATCAATGTGGAATACTGTGGATGGAGTATGCTTATAAAGTATCTGTTCAAGTACATATCAAAAGGTATAAACAAAGTATTCGCACGTGTGTCTAGGCCAATTGGCGAATCGTCCACCGCAGCAATACCTTTGCGACATGTGATAGATGAAATTTAGAATTATGTTGAAGGACGTTTCATATGTGCTCATGAAGCGTATTGGAGAATCTTAAAGTTTGATATACATCGTCGCGAACCAGCTGTATAAATATTAGCAGTGCATTTGGAATACATGCAGCGGATAACTTTTAGAGATCAATACAGGTTAAAATCAGTGATTGATTTACCTGGAAAGAAAAGCACAACATTAACCGAGTGGTTTGCTTTTAACGAAGCTAATGAAGTGGGAAGGCATTTATCATATTTAGAGTTCCCGTCAGAATTTGTGTGGTGTTCTGATAGGAAAAGTTGGTCACCACAGAAAAATAGCAAATCATCTATTGGACGGCTCACGTATGTGCATCCAACTTCAGGCGAAATATTATTTTTAAGAATGTTACTATGTCATCAAAAAGGCTGCAGGGATTTTCGAGAAGTACAAACTGTCAACGGTATTTTTTATCCGACTTACAGAGTTGCGTGTCAAGCATTGGGTCTACTCGGTGATGACAAGGAATGGAAGATTGTATTTAAGGAGGCGTATGGGTCTGCAACACCAGAAGAGCTTTGGTTTCTTTTTTCCCACATACTCCTTTACTGTGACGTGGCATATCTATCTAGACTTTGTAGAAAGTATTAGAAAGAGATGAGTTATGATATACCAAAAAAAGTGTCTGAAAAGTACAAATTCCTGATTATCATCTCAATGATGATTCGTTGCAGGGCTATACACTGAATGAAATAGAGATTATTCTAAGAAACTATGGTAAATTGTTGCACGCGTTTGGTCTTCTACCACCTCCTTAAGATCTACTGGCTCAACTAGCTAATAGACTCCTGATGGAAGAAAGAAATTATAATCGGGAAGAATTAGCTCAATTAAAGGACGAGCCAGTTCCACTATTAAATGCTAAGTAAAGACAGATATACGATCTTATTATAAATTATGATACAAATAAACGGCAAGAGCTTATATTTGTTTACGGCCGTGGTGGAACTGGCAAAACATTTCTATGGGAAACCATCATTAGCAGCCTACATTCTAAAGGAAAGATTGTGTTGGCAGTCGCATCCTCAGGTATTGCTTCTTTACTTCTACCGTCGGGTCGTACCGCACATTCCAGATTCAAACTCCCTCTTGAATTAACAGAGGAATCTCTTTGTAGAATTATAAAGAACACTCAGCTTGGAAAGTTATTAGCAGACACCGATCTTAATATATGGGAAGCCTGAGAGATATCGTTGATAAACTACAGTAGAAACTCGATAAATTAATACTCGATTATTTAATAAACTCTCTAAGATAATATTTTTTGCCGGTCCCGTGACATCGGTATAGGGTGCTAAATTAATAATTCGCTAAAATTATAAGATAATACATTTTGGATAATTCTTTGAGACCCCATATAAAATTTAAATTAATAATTCCTTATATAGTAGCAATATTACATGAATGATTTAATGAAGGATTCAATAGAAAAATGACTCAAGTCCTTTTGTTTTTTGTGAAATCATTCCCCTTGAATCTCTTCTCTTAATTTATCCTTAGCATGGTAAGAACTTCTGGTGATGTTTCTCATAGCTCAACAAGAAATTTGTTCAATGTGATTATCCAGCATAATAGCTTCGTTTCCGCGAAGGGGATTCCATTGTAGAACTTCATCATCTTCTTCATCGATAATCAACTTAATTAATTACAATAACGCTTTCAATAATTTCTTCATCGTCAGGCAACTGTGCAACTACATTTTCTTCTGGGTGAGTCAGAACATCTTCGACATCCATTGCATTGCGATAACCCAACTCTTTGATCAAATTCTGGAGTTCTTGAGTGCTTTCACCACCTTCATCTGAGTTCTCAAAAGTCATTTATCTGTTGAACGAATATTACAGAATGACGAAAGCAGTTTCGCAATTGTATTTGCACTAACATCCATGAGTCCATGCTGGAAATTGCAAGATTCATGCATCTAATACATTTATTTTTAGCTGATTTGGAACCCCTAATTCAACCCTCCAAAAGACTTCTATAAAACGACGACGAATAAATCATCTTAAAGAGCTCGTATGAACCCCGCTTCACAATGTTGAATTTTTGAAGTTTGTTTGGTGGCAAAAAAATAAATTCAACATTCGTAATCCTTCAATAATTTTTTGGATGACAGGGCAATTATCCCACAATAAGAGAAGTTTCTTCCAACCATTTTTTTATCAAGTTGGCGAAACAATTCTTCCAAATAACACACCAGTCATCCACGCCGTTTATTAGCCCGGTACTCACAGTTTCATGACTGTTCAAGTTTACATCTTTAAGCACCTTTGTTTAGACATATGTTCACAATAATCAATAAAGGAAGTTTTTTCCGAACCGTACCTCAATACAGCAAATAGCACATTTAGTCTTTCCATGTCTTGTTTTTCCCTTCAGCTGCATTGTAGCAAGGGAATTATCCGGTTGAAAGTATAAAAACAAACATGATTTAAGATCAATTAATATATAAATTAATAATTATTAATTTATCGATTAATTAATAACTCTTTTAATTAATAAATTTTGGTGGTCCCAAGTGTATTATTTTATAGAGTTTCTACTGTATCTTCTTTATTTGGCGGAAAGTTAGTTCTCTTAGGAGGTGACTTCCGTCAAACACTCCCGGTTAAAAAAGGCGCATCAAAGATAGAGGTGATATCATCTTGCATCTCTGAATCTACATTATGGCCATCTTTCAAAGTCTTTACGTTAAAGCACAACATGAGGCTTGCAAGACTAGACATCAGT